>PVJH01006451.1:0-57349 GCA_004026705.1 Nesogale talazaci
TCATTAAGTGGTTATAGAGAAATCCAACCAAATTTTGAAGATGAAAGCATCTTAGAAGATTTAGTTGGGGGAAAAGGAGACACCATCATCCGTATGTAACACAGGGAATCAATGAGCCTCTGGTGACCAGGTGTGGGGTGACAGCAAGATGGAATGACGTTCAGGAAGTGTAAAGGCAGAGCAGAAGATTGGGGTAATAAGAAGCTGGCTCTGATTTTCAGCAGATGGTCCAGGGAAGCCCGTGGGGAAAAGAGACTTCCAACTAGGCCAAGGTCAAATGAAGAATATGTATTTGGGTCACTAGGTTGAGAGTAGAGACCCCTGGTGGCACAGTAGGTAAAGAGTTGAACTAGGAGGCACAAGTCCAGCAGTTTGGAACTACCAGTCACCTTAGGAGAAGGATGAGGTGTCAAGATTTCTGTCAGAAACCCACAGGGACAGTTTTACTCAGTCCAAAAGGGTCACTAAAAGTCAGAACAGACTCAATGGCAGTGAGTTTGGGATAGGGGGAGGGACACTTTGGTAGGAAGGGTAAAGAAGTTCTGATACTCCATTCTAATGGTAGAAGGGGCCACCTCTGCTCTCCACCTCTGAGGAGAAGGCAAAGCCCTCCGCGTGGTCCAGGGAGACTTGTGGGACACCAGAGCTGGTGGAGACCTGGAGGGGAAGCTCTGATAAGAGTGAGCACTTGCCCAGAAAACTGCACATCAGCGATTTCTCAGAAACCTAAAGGTGTGGCTCGAGGCAGCTGGAGGGAAGGTTTGGCTTACAGAACAGAAGGAAGGAAACGCTAAACTTGGCCTGAGCCACAATTGACAGCCCTCAACAGGGGAAGGGAATTCCGAAGGTGCAGGGTTGGGCCACCTTATGTGGCACAAATTAGAAATCAATTTAACACAGAAAGGGAACAGATTGGCAACTTGTCACATCAAAACTGAGTGGGTCAACATAGCAACAACTAAACTTTTTGGTTTCAAGAGAAAGGGGAACTTGGCCCTGGATTTGTGAATGGGCAAAAAGGACACGAAGGAATGTAGGAAAGCACTCTCTCGCTAAGGCCGACCAATTCTCCTGACCTCCAGCATAAGCTATGGCTTGAGGCATCTCTGCCCTGTGGGTGCCGCAGATCGGGGCTCACAGAGATTTCTTCCATCTGGGTTATGATCTTGATCTGCTGCTTGGGCCAGGCACATCAGGGGTGGAAAACAACATAGGGTCTCTGAGCCTACTTTCTTCCCACTGTCGTTCTTTAAAAGTCCATCTGGACTGCAGTGAAACGAGCCACGAAAAGCAAAACAATCATGATCTAGGATTTCACTGCTGGGCTCAGGAAGCTGCACATCAACAGAGAGCAGAATCATGGGTAATCATCGCCTTTGACCCACTTTAAGAAGCAGAAGTTTAACAGTGCACTTTTACAAATGGAAAAAACGTACTCGGTTTCCAAAGTACACTGGAAGCAACATCTGTGATCTGAGCTATCTGAAGAGGGGGTTTGTGGACTGTCATTTACATTTCAGAGATCGCCCAGAAATAGAACAAGGGGAATTTTTTTCTCCAAAGCCTGAAATCAACTTGAAAGAAATGCTACGTTCATTTCCTTACTTTAGATTTTTATTAAGGACAATGAAGATACAGTAAATTCTGCCTGTTTGGGAACTTGCTTTGCTAACCATGTTTTGTTTGATGGTTGTCTGGTGGACTTTGAAACATGGAGATTAATGGAATTATGGAGTAGCTGACTTTAAAATAATTTGTTGAGATCTCTAATTAGAAAAAAAGATGACAAATAGAATAAAATGAAGCTTAAAACATTTTTCAAAACAGAAAATGTATAAAAGTAGAAATAAAATTAAGATGCTACTTGGATTAAAAGAAAAGCTAAAGTATTATCCTTTTAAAATACATATTCTACATGTTCATAAAAGAACATTTTTAACCAAAGTTATCAAATTATTTTGCTGCGCCATATAGTTACAATTAGTTTGCATTTTTCATATTTATTTTTTTTAATTGTGAATTAGGTACAGGGTTATATATCACATCATCATTATCAAAAAAACATTCAGTTTTAAAAAAACCCACTTTATCAAACCTCCCAATAACTTGCTCTGCTCCCCCCTCCCCCAATCTCCCTCCTGTAATTACCTTTCCCTTCATCAAACCTACTGTGTTATTCCGAAACTAAGTCCTAGCAGGATTTCTAAGCATTTGGGCAATATAAGGCCTACCCTGAAAATAAGACCTAGTGATGGGCGTGGCTACGAGCCATCTCTGTACATCCCAGCCTTTCCTCCCTGTGCGCAGCGAGGTGAAGACTAAGGACAGGCAGCCCTTCTCATCTGCCCCCATCGGGACCTAGCTGCAGACTCTTGGTATTGCTATAAACGAGCCATTTAAAGACCATTTGCACATGAAAATTATGACTACATTGAAAACAGAATGACAAAAAATCAGCATGAAAACTTTGTGATTTGGGGGAAGAATTCATGGGATAAAATCACCGACAGTGTTGTTACCAATGCACTCCGAGCAGGTCACGTGGAACAGAGCTGCTCCTTTAAGGAGAGCGCTATTGCTGGGCATGAGAGATTGGGGCCAATGGTTCTAAAGAAAACAGAGTCGCAAGAAATTCAGGATGGAATTCGGGGTTTGGAGAGTTCTTGATGATGTTCCAGAAGAAAATGACTTAGCTATATTTGAATAAATGTAGATTGTTGTCCCGTACTTTTAAAAAAAACCACATACCCTGAAAATATGTCCCAGGGTGTCTTCTTGAGAAAAAATAAAAATAAGACCCTGTCTTATTTTCAGGGAGACAAACCTAATGTTTCCCCTTTCCAGCCTTCCCTCCCCACTCCGTGCTAACCACATCAAAATCTTTTTCTTTGGTATGAAAGCCTTTTCTTGGTTATTTTTTAAAATAACAGTGGTCTGATACACTAATTCTCTTTTTGTTCATTAAACTGGCCCAGAATAAGAGTGATATCATATTAAATTTTAAGATAGAACCTTCTTGGAAATTACACAGTTTAAAGCTTAAAAGGAAACACATGAAACCTTAAGTTTAGAGACTGCTTTCACAACACTTTGACATGATATTCAGTGTATTCGTTTTGGTAAATCCAGCAGTGGGAAGCAGAGTTTTTCTGAAGGACCAGTAAGAAGTTGTCTGAAAGAGTAACTTTCCTTTAAAAAGGGCGCTTGCTATATTAAGGAAAGGATGAACTAGACACTTTCAGATGTTGGTTCTTCTAGTCTGTGGTTCTTCCAGGAAGGAGTCAATTAAACCCCATGTATGGCCTAAATCTGCAGTGACATACATTGCCACTTCCTGTTGAAAAAGTTGCACATTTTAAGACAGTTCTCAAGTTTTCTACTTGAATTGAAGTCCATTCTTGAGATTCTTTATAAAACAGCTGTATGAAGAAAACATTAAACAGTTATAGATATAGGAAGTATTTCTTAATTTGTCTTTGATTCATGAACACATGCATAACAAAAAAGTTAAAAACAGAATTAAGTAATGTCTGTATCTGAGAGATTTTGTAGATTAAAATATAAAAATATAACCCGTGTTTTTGAGAAATACCAGGACAAGGAAACTAAGGATTCCATATCAAATGAACACTACTAAACTATTACATGTTGAATCACAAGCGAAAAGTTTCAAAATGCTGGAACTACCCAAATGTCAAGGGACTCATACTGAGAAAGCAAAGTAAAGTGTGCTAACGCAGCTACAGCGCCTCAGCTAAGTTTGCAGGAAGGCCTATGAATGACTAAGAATTTCCATCCTGATTAAGGAGCCAGTAGAGCTCACCCCACATTTAAGGTGCCATTTCAGAACGGCCAAACAAATGCACTGCAAGTCTCTTCTGCAAACCCGACAGTTTCCAGGGGAAATGTGCTCTAAGTTTGTGCAAAAGTGAAATGACTTCATATGACTTCTCTATCCATAGTTGTCTTAATTCTCACTAAACAAATGGGTAAGACCAAGCAAATAAGATATACGAAAGTAGGAGGAGAAGACTGGTCTGCTTTGCCGTGTCACTAGCTATGAAACGAGCCATCTCAGGAGCAGAAACGAAACCCTCACATCAGCAGAGAGAAGAGCCACAGCAAGAGACCAGGAGGTGGGAACATGAGGATTCCCAATTCACTTAGAATAAAGCTGAGTGTCTCTGAGGAGAGAGGCGCCTTGCAGGGTAAGGTGCCCTTTGTGCATATTATCAGTACAAACAGAGATTTATAGCACTTGCCCAAGCAGGACAAAGGCCAAAGGACCACATGGCTGAAGACCAGAGGGCAGCTCATGCTGGCATGGCTGAAATAAGGTGCTGCTGTGGACCAAAGCATCGCATCCTTAATATTTTCTGATCCTGAGTTGCTGTGACCTGTCAACTTCCCTAAGAAAGACCTGCAAATTGTGTGTGGCCATACCACTCGATTATCAACCAGCAGAGAGTAAGGTTTCTGGGAGGGGCAACTGGGGCCAAAATAGAGGAAAGAAGACTATGAAGGGTGGCGGCATGTCTGGCCTTGGCCTCATGGGAACTGGCCTTGAGCTGGTGTGGAACCGGAGTCTCCTTCTCCCTTGAGTAGCTGCAGGGGGTTAGATGTGGCCCCCGAGCACTTCCTCAAAATGCCGCTCAATCGGGAAGTAGCACTATGCTGGCAGATGTCAAGTTTTGAGATTTCCAATGAGCGGATGCTCCTGCCCTCCCTGCTTTTTTCATAAAGTGACAAAGATGGGTTTTAACCCTTCTTGAGAATAAACGCCTGAAACCTCCAAAATATCCACCCCCTTTCCCATTCTTAATTCGCTACCATTTCAAGGACCAAACTGCTCTGAACCAACAGTTGTATATGCTGCACCCACTGTTTCTGAGAAAGGGCGCTTTTGCCACAAAGGAAAAATCCAAAGCAAACCAGAAAAATCAGACTGAGTCACACTATTACTTGCATAAACTTGGGGTTTCCTCACTGGCACCTCAACAACGCAGGCCAGGTCGTGATTTCAAAAGAGATGCTGCTAGCTAAATGATGAAAGACAGGGAAAAAAATCTTTATTTCACACACTATTGCTAAGGGAAAGTCACCTTGCCAAGCGGTTAGAGTAACCACTGGAAAAAAAACCTACAACTAGATCTCAGTGATGATGTACCAAAAAAGGCCAAGAATCTAATCCTTTGGAACTTCCCCAAATATTGACCATGTATCATCTTTTCTATTCATTCATTTAGAGGCAAATGAAAGCAAAAAAAGTGATGTGTACAAGGGCACTTGAAAAGTTAATGGAAAATCTCCATTGCCTTTCAAATCCATTCTTCCACCAACTTTTTGAAGTCTCTCCCCCACCCCCAACACACACATCCAACTCACTGCCATTGAGTTGTTACCACTCACAGCGAGTCTATAAGACAGCACAGAACTGCCCATTTGGGTTTACAGGGTTGTAAATCTTTACAGCAACAGAAAGCCTCCTCTTTCTCCCAAGAAGGGTTTGAACGTCCTCCACTGGAGGGTTAACACTGCTGACCTTGACACTGGCAGCGCACTGAGTAACTTGCTACAGCACCACGGCTCCCAGACCAAACTCACTGCCATAAGGCCAGCTTTGACTCTCCGTCAACCAATAGAGGGTATCCAAGGCTATATATCTTTTGTGATTTTGTTTGTTTGTTTGCTTGTTTTGGGGGGACATCACTGCCTCTGGTGGTCGTGGGCGCTACCCAGTGCTGCTCCTGAGAGCCGCCGCTGGATTTGAACCACCAAGCCCGTGGGCCGCAGTCCCTCACTCAAGCACTTACGCCACCTGGGCTCAGCCCAAGGCTATACATCTTTATAGGGGCAGCTAGGCTCATCTTTCTTAGAATATACAGGAGAGTGATTTAAGAGCACTACAAGCTGTAACTCATTAAAAGCAAAAACCATCTTTTCCTTCTTTCAGAATGAGCTCCTACAAGAGGTTATTCATGTAGTAAATTAGACAGCAACCAGGACTGAAATAGGTGCCCTCATAGCATAACGGACTGGTTACATGTTAGGCTGCTAATCATAGAGCTACCAGTTCAAAACCACCAGCATCTCCACTGGGTAAAAATGAGGCTTCCAAGTCCTGCAGAGTGACAGTCTTGGAAAGCCACAGGGGCAGTTGTATACTGTCCTATAGGGTCGCTATGAATCAGAACCAATCTAATGGCAATGAGCCAGCTCCAATAAAAATTTGGCTATAATTTCATTGTTTTCCAGGAAAATTCCCGAGGCCTTTTATGTAGAAAGATTTCAACTCAGTTTGGTGCAAAATGTACACTGTAGTAATTTCCCCACTTGGCTAATGCAAGTCAGTAATAGTAGAGGTGGGATAGGAATCTGTACTAAATTAGTGGAGACAGAGAGAAAATTGAAAATCATACACTCTCTTTCTCACACACATTCATTTCCCTTCTCAATCCCTTCCCTACTGACTTTTCTCTAGATAAAAGGGAAGTGACTGTGATAACATAAGAAACAGAATGGCAGCTCATAATACTCTGTATCTTATTAGCAAGAACCTTTTCTTGATCAAAACTAACATCGATGCCACAAAAGTATAGTAAAATTAATCTGTATTTACAGCTCACTGCAGCCAGTGTGGCAGATGGTTAATTATAATGTGATGGCTAATGAGTTGGGCTAAAACAAACAGATGGGGTATAAGCAAGTAAAAGGAGAGAAAAATCAACAGAAATGGAGCAAACAGAATATCATTTTCCCAAAAGAAAATGAAAAGCTGCTATCAGAGATTATATCAACCAGAATTACATCATCCAAATTTGTAAACAAAACCCCCTCTGATACAAAAGCTTCAATTTGAGAATACTATAACCTAGGAAAGGAGAACACTTTCACAAACCACCTCCATATGTACTTATGTACCCACGAGCCCTGGTGGCATAGTAGGGTATATGGTAGCCCGTTAACCCCAAGGTAAGCAGTTCAGACCCACCAGGCACTCCAAAGGAGTAACATGAGACTTTCTGCTCCCATAAAAATTTATGCTGGAGACGAAAAGGGACAGTTCTAATTTGCCTACAGAGTCATATGAGTTGGAACTGACTTGAAATCAATAAGTTGGGTTTGGGCTTTTTAAAAATTAAACCTATTTAGCCAATCACCCCCAAATAAGTAATCATTTTTCTAACTTTATAGAGGATTCTGTCCCCTACTGCCTCCTTGACTTGGCTTTTAAAACAAAATACAATATTGCAACTGGGTTGATAAATCCAAAATCTTCTCTACACTCTATTTCAGACCTGGCATGCAGTTCTGGACAGTTGAAAGAACTAAAACACATCACATTTTTTTCTTCCTTGTCCTATATCTAATTACTACTTAAACTTTGAGCGTATCAAGAATGACTGACTATATTCAATGCAGAAAATAAGTGTGTTGTCCAAATACACTACAGTGAACTTTATATTCAATTGTTCTTCTTACAACTTCCAGATCCTTAAAAAGCATTGTAAGAATGCTTTGTAAAAAGCCATTCTAACATTTTTCATGGCTTGGGTGGGGGTGTCTTATCATATACAACAAATTTTTCTGAAATTGACAAAAGAATTATTTTAAATGGCATTTGTCAGTTTATTTTTAATAAAATCAAGTTCAAAGTGGAACATTACTCAGGAAGACCCTTCTGGTATTTGAGGAACAATGTGAAGCATTTCCATCAGTCCTTTCTCCCTCCTTGAGATGGAGAATTATTCCCCTTACACTTTCTGTTACCAGCTTTTTCCAAAATAAGGTGCATCTTTAAATCCTGAAAAGCCACATGAAGGATGCCTGAGTGTTGTGAGTGAGTCTTCCTCTGGCAGGGTTTTCAAATTGACTCAGGGTAAACAAGGAGCGCTACTCTGAGGCGGACTCAAGGGCAATGGGCTGGGGGCTTGCATGGATAGAATATTACACATTCTGCAGTTGAAATGCTCACTAAAATTACACTACAAATTCTGGATTAAAGCAGCTTTGGGGTTTGCCCTCCCAGAACTGCACGATTCATTTCAATGCTATTTCAGGGGGGACAACACGATGCATTAAGGACACCACCAACCAATCCACTTACTCAGGCCTGAATGAGCATTGACTCTGTGTTACCTGGCAACTATAATCACCATTGACCACCTCGCTGAGACAAAGTTGCTTTCTTCCCCTGTATCCTGCACTCCCAGATAGCTTGGTGTCATCTCGGAGGGAATGTGTAGGAGACAGGGAAGGTGTTTGCTAATCAAAAGGAAAGGATGAAATAAAATGAACAGCTTGCACAGGGCGCTGCCCTTTGGCATCTGCACAAACAACCAAGAGGAAGGCCTCATGTGCAGGTTTTGATGGTCTGTGATGTCCCTGTCCCTAATTAACACAGATAATTCTGAGTTTGCCATACTATAATTTATTAATCATATCCCATTAATCTAATCAGTTGTAAAACAGGAGAGGGCAACAGTGCATGCCTTAATAACGTGAGCTCACTGGGCCTTAAAACCGGCTCCACTGAGGATCCTGATGAATTAATTCCCTAAACAGACAGAGGGCAAAAGTGGCCCAGTGAATAATTTGCTCCACAAGCAGGCAGCCCCCCCCCACCACCACCACATTACGAATGGGATCCCTTCTCAAGGAGAGTTGCTATGGGTTGCACTGGGTTTTGTTCTTGGGGGCTGGGGGTGCACAGCATGTAAGTGACTGATGAAACCAGAGTGCTGTCATCTATAAGCAATTGAAGAAAACGAAAACTCGACAAATAAAAAACTCTCAAACACCAGAGGTGCATTTTTTTTTTTCTCATCTTCGGGTGGAAAAAATGGTGCTCTGCAAAGTTAAATCCATCTGCTTTTGTTCCTGATGGAGCCCAAAGCACTTCCACTGTAACCCTCAGTTACCAGGAGGAAAAACAAAAACACCACTCCCCACCCCCATGGTCACTCTGCAGTCACGCTGTCATTTCAAAGATGTCCTCGGGCAAGCCCGAAGCAGGATTTCCACAGCTGTTGGTCACAAATGAATTCTTCCAGTGTGGACAGCAGAGTCATCCAGGCAGGACGTCTGCAGACAGAGATGCAACAAGCTTAAGAACCCAAAGCCGGACGACTGTGTATTTTTAACCTTGGGTGGTCTGTACGCAGAAGGAGGAGCACAAGGAAAGATGTCATTGAACTTTCTGGGAAGAAAGAGATCACAACCTTTTGGGTTGCAGTTCTTTGCAACCAAAGTGCCAGGGGAAAAAAGGAGGGGGGGGGGGGTAAATGTACAGCCAGAAAGACTGGCATTTAATCTACTTCTGATAAGCAATACATATTTGCAGGCCTGCAGGCTGAAGTCCATGTTGGATCCAACAGTCAGGCCAATGAACTTCCTATGTGAGATTAGGAGGCCACAGTCAAGACAGGGCCACGTGGACCCCTTCTCCAAGGGCAGCGATGTGTGAACAGAGTCCACTTCTCAAATGACAGAACACCAGGGCCATGGCCTTAACAGAGATGGCTCCAGAGTGCTCAACCAAATACTACAGCGACAACGAGGCTTGTCGATTGTATATCATGCATAATGAGTAGCAAGTTGCCAAACGGAAGGGGAAATGTCAATATTTAATTTAACAAATAATTATGGGGCACCTGCAAACCACAAGGTCCACAGTTCTGAACTACCAGCTACTAAATGGGCAACAGGTCGGACTTTCTGCTCCCGTAAAGCACTCACGTTTCAGAAGTTCTCAGGGAAGTTGTACTCTGCCTTACTGGGTCAGGCTAAGCGGGAACCACTTGACGGCAGTGAGGTTGAGTTTTCAGTGCCGCCATGAGCAGAGTCCCAGGTAGGGGTGGGGTATAAGCTGCTCATCCCAAGGCTGGAGGCTGCGCCATTCAGAGGACAACTCAGAACAGCGCTTCTCCACCTTCCTCCGGCTGCAACCTTTTCATACAGTGCCTGATGTGGTGGTGAGCCCAGCCATAAAATTATTTTCATTGCTACTACATAACTGTAATTTTGCTACAGCTATGAATCATAATGTAAATATCTAATATGCAAGATGGATGAGGCGACGCCTGTGAAAGAGTCGTTTTGTCCCCAGAGAGGTTGCATCCCACAGGTTGAGGACTGCCACCTCAGAAGAAAGGCCTGGTGACCTACTTCTGAAAAGAAATCAACTATGAACAAGTCTAGGGAGCACATTTTTACCAGGACAAACTTGGGGTCACCAGAGGCAGAGTTGACAGAATGACAGTCTCCTGTTTTCTAAGAGCTCGCCATGATGCCTGGAGGAACACGAGCATGAACAGTCTGGCCTCAAGGAGACCCTATGCTGCTATTACTAAAATTTCACAGTATATAAAAAAATCCTCTGCAGTCTGTTCTGCCTTTCTACTCTACCTTCCCTCACCCTCCCATGGCCCCCCTTCTCTCCAATGGTCCTGAGGAATTCTTCAGTCTTGGATTCCCTATGTTTTCACTTAATTTCTGTAAGAGTGTAACTCCTCCAGTCCAATTTGTAAGGTAGAATGGGATCATGATAGTGGCAGGGAGGGAAGCATTTAAGAACTAGATGAACATCGTATGTTTCATCATTGCTACACTGCACCTGACTGACGTGTCCTCTCCCTGAGAGTCTGGCTTGTTCCCTCCCTGAGACTTCTGTGAGGAATGTTCCCTCCCTGAGACTTCTGTGAGGAATGTTCAGTTGCCTACAGATGGGTCCCCACTTTGCATTCTCCTTCCCCCTCATTCACAATCATATGATTTTTGTTCTTTGAGGCCTGATAGCTGATCCCCTCAACACCTTGTGATCACCCAAGCTACTGTGCTTCCTCCATGTGGCTTTGTTGCTTCTCGGCTAGATGGCTGCTTATTTATCCTCAAGCATTTAAGGCCTCAGGCTCTATAGCCCTTGATAGGCAGGCACCATCAGCTTTCTTCAACACTTTTGCTTATGCACCTGCTTTGCTACAGCAATCGTGTTGGGACAGGCTGGTGTGCTTCTTCCATTTGGGCTTTGTTGTTTCTCAGCTAGAGGACCACTTGTTTATCTTCAAGTCTCTAAGGCCTCAGGCATTATATCTTTTGATAGCCGGGCACCATCAGTTTCCTTTCCCAATGTACATATAACCTCCTCCCTGCGGAACAGATAGCAGAGAAGTGGGGGAAGGGAGATGTTGGATAGTATAAGATATGACAAATTAATAATAATTTATAAGCTATCAAAGGTTCATGAGAGAGGGGGGAGCAGGGAGGGAGTAGAAAATGAGGAGTGGATACCAAGGGCTCAAGCAGAAAGCAAGTATTTTTGTCTATTCGCCCCCCTCCCCCCCCCCCCCAAAGCAAGTGTTTTGGGAATAATAAGGCAAACAAATGTGCAAAAGTACTTGACACAATGGATGCATGTGTGGGTTATTATAAGAGTTGTATCAGCCCCCAATAAAATGACTTATTTGAAAAATAAATAAACATACTCTGGACATGTGTTTGTTACTAAAGATCAAACTGTGAGGTTCTCTCTGGAAGCAGGAACTAACAGCAGAGGATGAGCCAGAGAAAAACATGACTTCCTACGATATGAAACTACCTGCTTTCATTCTGTCATTTTACAAGCAAGCACATCAGTATCTTCCCAAAGCTGACCGTGAACAAGTGGCACTGGCCTATCACAAGAGGTGCCAATGGGTCCAGCAACTTTCCACTGCTCTTTAGAAACACATTTACAAAGAGGAAGAGAAGTACTCACCATGCCAGCACCTTCATGCCCCTCCTTCCTCATCAGTAAGTCAAAATACTGTGAACTATGAAAGCTTTAACGATGACTGGCAATTCAAGTTCTCAAACAGCACATTTACAGAGAATAGTGATGGTGTGTGTTACATTAGCCAAGGCTCCAGGGACTCAGCTCACCTCAACAGCTATGCAGTAGAATCTTGAGTCTCTGACCTCAAAGGCCTTTGTCTGAGAAGCATCAAGATACTGTGAGAGCTACCATGTGTTGTGCATCTACGACACATCAGGCATACATAACCCCTGAAAGTAGCTGTCATCACGCCCTATTTTACCAAAGCACAAGACTGAAAGAGGCAAAGTAACCTGTTTGTTGACAGGCTAGGAAGTGGCAGAGATGAGTTTTGCCATTAAACAGTGTTTATCTAGCTCCAGCACCAGTGTCTTCAACGGGCTATACTAGACTAAGTCTGTGAGCCAGGTGGCAATGGCAACAGGACCTTTCAGAGGCTACTTTGGAGGTCCTGGCTCAGGTTACAAAGATTCAGTGGGAATAAGTTTCCAAAAGGAACCTAGTTTCAGGTCAGTTCTAGGCCACAGTAGAATAGGTCCACTCTGGGTGAAGAATATCAGGCATACGTTCTGTGAGTCGGGATGTGCATAGAATGGCCATTCTATAGCAAACTCTTATTTCAAGATTCCTCTAACATGGATTGTGATGGCATCGTGTCTTTTTGTTTCATTCTATGTTTTTTAGTCATGAGCTGGATACTACGCCAGTGTCTTCCTGCTATCTTTCAAGCTGGAAAAGATGCTATCCTCGCCAGTGGGTTTGAAATCTGAGTAGATTTCTTCCTCTGAGCCCGGCCTGTTCAGGAGAAGAAATAATATGAAGCTGTCTGCCTATTCAGCAGAAATAACCTCCTGGGGGCAGTGACACCCAACCTGCCATAGCACACATGTGTGGATTTAAAAAAAAGGGGGGGGGGCTAAGAGTAACTGGAGTATCATCAGTGGTCAAAAACTCTTCTAGGACATTTATTGATTCCTTTAAAATATCCTGTACATAGATTTCTTCTGATAAGAGATGCAGTCTTTTATTTTAAGTCATTTTACTGGGGGCTCTGACAGCTCTTATCACCATCCATACTGTTCTCCCTTAACCTATACGATTGCTACAAGAAAAAAGACTTTAAAAGTTTTATGGAAATATGGAATGAATAGATCGTGGAACTTTTCCACAAACTTTTCGAAGCCTCCTTCATGTGGTTCAGAATCATCTCCGGAACAATTTGATCACCTTTATGGCTGCAAACAGCCACCTGTTTCGCCCCTTGGAGTGGCTGATGGGTGAGCGGGGGTGGGGGGGGGGGGGCGGCTAAACCACCATGGTGCCAAAGCTTCTTGGAAACAACTAAAATGCTCATAAAAATTAAAATGCAACTACCTGATCGGCAAGTCCATAACTGGAGGATTCCTGCACCATTTGAATAATGGCTGATGGTGTACAATGCATTTCCTTGTTCTGATCACCAATGACCGCCCTGAAAATGTGCTATGACAGAAATTCAGTTTACTTCCACTCCATAGAGAGCTGGGGGTGAGACCTGCAATTCTGGGGTCTGAGTGACAGAGTCCAAATCCAAATCTCTCTGTACTACAACAGAGTTTAATTAGAAGATAATGGGTTGGTTTGACACTTGTTTCTGAGGCTGTACTACAAAAGACACAAGATAAAACAAAAGAAAAAAATTCTTTTCATGACACCACATTATCCGTCATCGCCTAATGAGAGGGGGAAAGAAGCCATTTTACGTATTTCAAATGGGGGAAAAATTAACATAGGGAATTGGTTACACAGCCAAAAATTTACTGAGCCACAAAACAAACAAACAAGAAGGGTGCTGAGACACACAGCAACCGCAGGGAGCCACCACCACAAACCCAGAGAGATTAAAGCAAGAGACGGTGTTACCTCAACTAATGGTCTGGAGTCACTTGAAGAGAGAAGAACCAGAGCCAGAGGAAAAAAACACTGTTGAAGAAGCTATTGGAGGCAAAGAGGAAAAAGGAGGACTATCCTGGCTTCTTGTTTTCCTGCGCTCCAGCCGCCTGTCCTCCCAAGCTGACCCAGGGTTCAGGGCCGGAGGGGAGCGAGGAATGGACTCCGCGAATGAGCGGGGTTACTGCTGCCAACTGCTTAGCATGGGGGGCTGTGGGAGCTAGCCAAACTGTGACTGATACACGTTCACACCAGTGACAGTACAGACAGCAGAGAGAAAGGTGAACTTAATGGAGAATCAAAAGTGAAATCATTATTAGCAACTATTTTTAATATTTGCGATGGAGAAATGATTCTACCATTCCCCTGAGGTTGGGGTGGTGGGCCAGCACATGTGCAGAACCCCGTCCAGGCAGCAGAATCCCCCGTCAAAGGGCGAGTGTGACCCTGCCCTTCAGGGGCTTACAGCTTTACATTGGACTGCGCAGTTTGGGACAGGATGACCCAGTGAACTGGGTGAGTCACATGCTGGCAAGTTCAGAGGCCTTCCAGTCAGGCCTTCCAACTAGGAAGTTTGTCACTGAGTCGGCAATGGTGTCACCGCTAAGTCAGGGCTCCCCCTCCCCACCCCCCACCGTTCCCTTAAAACCACATTACTGGCCTCAGAGCGATCCTAGGAGGCAAAGCCGAGCTGCCCTGTAGGATTTGCAAGACTGCAAGCTTTCTGGAAACAGACAGATTGCCTGTCTTTCTCCAGAGGAGCGGCAGGTGGGTTTGAGTCACTGATACTTTAGGGGGTGCTTTGTAACTCCAGGTTCCTTAGCTTATAATAATTCCATCACACCGCAGTTTAGCCGGGTTACTTACAATTCCCTCCATTCTTCTATAGTGGACTGGAAACACTGCAGCTTGGCAAGGGCCTTTTCTAACTTATGGAACTCCCTAATCACTTATCTTAAACCACATGGTCTCACCAACACGGATGTCCAACCCCATTTTCACAATTCCTCAACACACCCTCAGAAGACACCACACACACATCGATGTCCTCTCCTCTGGTGTTCCCTGCCTCTCGGCAGTTTCAGAGTCCCCCGTTCTTCCATCTGAATCCTGAAACTCTGCTTCCTCTGTCTCCAAGACTTCAAGGGTTTCCATCCGCTCTCTACCCTGAAGTTCCATCGAATTCAACCTAAGTATCACCAGATCAAGCATTTCATTGTTGTGTCTTTCCTCTGCCAAGTTGTGCCTTACCAATTTCGAGCAGAGAACCCAGCATAGTACGCCGCTGATGGAAGAAGCTGCCCAAATGCTTAATAAAGGGGCAAACGGTAACCAAGCCCCCAAGAGCAGGAGGCGTTTCTTTTACTGGAGGCACTAACTCTAGAGCAGCAGTTCTTAACCTGTGGGCTGCTACTCCTTTGGGGGCCAAATGATCCTTTCACAGGGGTCGAGGGTCCGCCCTCATGCAGACATGCCCACATATGGAGTACCAGGCATGAAAACTGCTACCCATTCTATACCATGCTTCGAGACAAAATTTCATTGATTTGTCATTAGAAATAAATATTTCACAATACATAATTATATATTGTTCTTATATATATATATATATATATATATATATATATATAGTTCTTATGATTAATCACTATGCTTTCATTATGTTCAATTTGTGACAATGAAAATACATCCTGTCGGGCTGAGCCCGGGTGGCATCAGTGGTTGAGTGCGGGACTGTGGCCCACTGGGATGGAGGTTCAATTTCAGCAGTGGGGCTGGGCCTCCTACTCCCACCACCGGAGGGCAGTGATGCCCAAAACAAACAAAAAAAGAAGAAGAAGAAGAAGAAGAAGAAGAAGAAGAAGAAGAAGAAGAAGAAGAAGAAGAAGAAGAAGAAGAAGAAGAAGAAGGAGAAGAAGAAGGAGAAGAAGAAAAGTCTAAATCACAAAAGAGAAGTACTGTGCACATGGAAGATGGATGTCATTTGATGCATGGACGTTATACAGAAAGGACAACACTGAGTGAACTCTTTTCTACAATAGGGGTGAGTCAAAGATTTTGTTAGCAAGGTCTCAATGCTGACTCTTAAAATCACACTTCAATTTTGATAGATGTAGGGATCCAGTGTCTTAAAAAAATCTACATACGATGAAATAAATACCAATTGTGTATTTCTATTAGGAGAACTAATATAAGTGCTACTATGGGGGCTAACAAGGGAAGGGCGTAAGAATGGGATCATTCATGTTGGCTACAGAGTTTTTCTTTCTTCAGAAACAACACTTTTTTCATCCTTGGTCAATAATCATAGATTTCTCTGTGACCGTGTGAGAACTTCTGCCATTGCTGCAACAACTAGCATGCCTTCCAGGGTTCACACACAGAGAACAGAAATCAGGAAAACAAAAAAGAAGCGAGAAAGTAAGCTAAATACCCAAGAGACCCTCACACAATCATGGCCAGGCACACCAGCAGCCAAAGCCCTCCATCAGGAAGGTCTGGACAGTTAAAAGGTCCAGTTTTCTTTCATGGAAAACAGGATTTGTCTGATCAAATACAGCCTCCATTATATTTGTGTGTGTGTTTTAAATGAGACAAATCATCGAGGCAGAGAGCAGCGGCTTTCAAGCTTTTTTGGCCCACAGGAAATATAGTTTGTATCACAAAATAGGACATGTATATGTACACTTACATAACTGAGACAAAGTTTCATACAATAACTGAGACAAAGTTTCATAAAATAGCATTTGATTCTTACTTCTGGTGACTCTTACAACGATTCTATTATGTTCTAGTTAATTATCTTCCCTGTCACTATTAAAGAAAAAGAGAGATAAGAAGTTGTCCCGGACCAACTAAATTAATTTCATGACTCAACAATGAGTTGCAACCCACATTTGAAAAAAAAAAATTGACTTAAAGAACATCCTGAAAGTCAAGCAAAGGACACATGCTATTTCTTCCTTTCTTTTCTTTTCATTGCTAGTAAGGAGAGGCCAATCTAACTTCACTAATGAATGAGCAAGAAGATATACTAATATCTTCATCTTTATTAGCACAAGGCCTAACATATAGTAGGAATCGTACTAGTTGTTAAATTTGAGACACTAGTAAGAAGAGCTGTTTTTCTCTATTTTTGGATAAGATAATATAGAGGAGTGTAGGGGGGTATAAAAAAGGAGAACTCTAAGAGTGCAACACATCCCGTTTTTTTAGTACAACATTTTCAGGGGTTCTAGTACCTGAGAGCTTTGACCTATGAAGAGAATATAGTCTAACACAGAAAAGAAGAATTCAATTGAGTTTTGTAACTGACCATAGTCCCAACAAATAAAATAGGACTGTAGCCCTTAAATGCAACATTAAGGGCTGTAGCTTAAATCAGAGCAAAATAACTTGAGCACAAAATGTTACCAAACAAGATAACAAAAGGGGGACAGAGGAAATATGAGGCACTGATACTAGGGACTTAAGTGAAAAGCATGTTTTCAGAATGATGATGACAAGTGTACAAATGTGTTTTGCATACAATGAACGTATATATGGATTGCGATGGGGATTGTATGAGCCCCCAATAAAATGATTAAAACAACAAAGACAACAAGATAACAAGAACAGGGTAGAAACCCTGGGACAATGGGATCAATAAGGCCTCCCAAGGTAGTCTCCTAAGACTTTCATTGGTAGCTCCATTTGACACAGATGAAACTGAGTCTCTTATGGTCATACACCTAGAAAATGACAGGGCTGGGATAATGAACTCAATCTGATATACATCTATATATGCATATAGGTGAATATATATGAAATACCTATTTTTAATCATTTCACTGTGGGCTCGTACAGCTCTTATCACAATCCATCCATCCATCCACTGTGTCAAGCACATTTGTACATTTGTTGTCATCATCATTCTCACATTTGCTTTCTACTTGAGCCCATGGTATCAGCTCTTCATTTCTTTTCTTCCCTCCCTCTCTCCCTCCCACCTGAACCCTTGATAATTTATAAATTGATGTTATTTTTTCATGTCTTACACTGACTGATGTCTCCCTTCACCCACTTTTGTGTTGTCCGTCCCCCTGGGAGGGGGCTATATGTAGATCATTGTGATGGGTTGCCCCTTTCTCTACTCACCTTCCCCTTACACTCCTGTTATGGCTACACTCATTATTGGTCGTGTGAGGGTTTATCTGTCCTGCATTCCCCATGTTTCTAACTCTTATCTGTACCCATGTATGTGTTCTGGTCTAGCCAGATTTGTAAGGTAGAATTGTAAAATTGATGGGGGGAGGGGATTATTAAAGAAAAGAAACTTGTGTATTTTGTTGGTGCTATACTGAATCCTAACAGGGCTGTCTTTTTCTTGTGACCCTTCTGTAAGGGGATGACAATTGTTTACAGATAAGTGTCGGGTCTCCACTCTAAACTGCTCCTCATTCACATTGATATGATTTTTTTGTTTTGGGTTTTTGATGCCTGATACCTGATCCCATCGACACCTCATGATCACACAGGGTGGGATGCTTCTCAGTTAAATGGACACTCATTTATCTTCAAGTCTTTAAAACCCAGATGCTATATCTTTTGATAGCCGGGCACCATCAGCTTTCTTCACCTCATTTGCTTATGCACCCATTTTGTCTTTGGCGATCTTGTGAAGAACCTGAGCATCAGGAAATGCCAGGTTATTAGAACAAAGGTTTCGTGTGCTGAGGAAGTACTTGAGTAGAGGTCCAATGTTCATCTGCTACTGCAATATTTAACATATAAATATATGTACATAGATATCTATTTCTCTAGTTATATATAATGTTCATGCCTGTATTTATACCTCTAAAAATGCCCATTTGCCTCTTACTTCTTTTATTTCCTTTTACTTTGCTCTTGTCCTACTATGTTCAGCCTTCATTGGGGTTTCAGTAATTCCTCTCATCAAACTGATATTTTAAACTCTCAACTCCCATTGTTTCTCGGTCTTTTGGCTAAGATCAAGTATAAACTCTCAACTTCCATTGGCAAATCGCTGAACCAGCATTAAGAGGCAAAGACATAAAAATAAAAGATACCTAAAACTACACACAGAATATTGGAAGAAAGGAGAACTGGGGAGAAGTGAAATTGCTTTCTATGGTTCTTCTAAACATGGTCTTTATAACTTTAAGGAGCAGAGAGAGACTCAGCATGGCTGAAAAGCAGTACTATGACAAAAAGGAGTCTATCCTTAATATGAGTGTGTGTGTGTGTGTGTGTGTGTGTGTGTATGTGTGTTTTAAATCCGGGCTTGTAATCTGTTAACTTCTCTAATGAACAACATAATTGTGAGTATTGTCTGTGAGTTCTATGTGGTCAACATAACAGATTACTGGACCCAGCAGAGAAGTATAGTGCTGTGGGAGAGGCGGCTGGTGTGAGAACAGGAAAAGATAGAAGTATGCCTGACCTCTGTCTAGTGACCATCAGTGCAGGGGTGGGTGGTATAGAGTTGAATTTGCCTCCTTATTGAAGCTGGAGAGGTCAGACATGGCTTCTATACCATTTCCTCAGGGAAAGAAGGAAGGAAGGAGGAAGGAAGGGAGGGAGGGAGGGAGGGAGGGAGGGAGGGAAAGATGGAGGGAGGGAATCACACCTTTTAAAGAAAGACATATTATTTTGGAAAATAAAGACTTCCAAGCTCTGTTGACTTAAGTATTACATTACTATGTAAACCTTGGGCTCTTAATTTAAGCAAAAGAATCTTGTCATTAGGATAACTTCAAAGTCAAAGTTTCCTCTTGATAGAAATATTTACTATAGATAGTAAGTTATACAAATATACAAATCACCTCGACATTCCTTCAAACAACTGTCTTTATCAAATATTTCAGTTTTGTTTTGTTTTTTACTGTCTCAAATTAAAAAAACAGGCTAGGGCTGAACCCCAGTGGCATAGTGGTTGTGTGTGGGACTGTGGCCCACGGGGTTGGCGGTTCAAATCCAGCGGCAGCTCTCCAGGAGCAAAACTGGGCTTCCTACTCCCACCAGGGCAGTGATGGCCCCCAAAACAAACAAACAAAAAAAAAACTGGCTAAGTTAAAGGAAATGAAACACTACTGTCAGAAATGCTTTAATTATACCTCAAGGAGAACTACTTTTCATATGATTATTGATTGGATTATGGCCACTAAGGATATATTATTGATCCTGACTTCCATGTTTATAGTTGTGGCCCCTCTACTATGTTAGTGTACGGGATGTGTCTTACATTGGTCTCTTTCCATCTATAAAAGTTATTAAGCAAGCAGTCGATCAAAAGAAGCAGAATAAGTAGTGGGGCTTGTCAAACCAAGCCTGCCTAGAAATAGCAGGCTGAAAGGGACAAGGTCCTGGCTGCCATGCACCAGTCTTTCCCTACAGCCAGCACCTTGAATTCAGACTGCCAGCCTCTGACACTATAAGAAAACTTCTATCTGTAAAATGCGCCCATTTGCTGAATTTCTGCTTTAGTGCAGTAAATAACTAAGATAGACTCTCTTAACATTTGCCGTTCCCCCAAAATTCCATGTTTGCGTCACATGCAAAGCTTCATATCATCCTCCAAATTTTAAATCAACTCCCAACTCAAAAATATCATTTCTGGATCATCTCAATCAAATATAGGTGAGATATCAGAATGCATAGGTCATCCGAGGCAAAACTCTTCTTCCTTTGAGAAACCGTGAAATCTAGAACACAGTTTATCTGCGTCCAAAGTACAATGGTGGAATGAGTACACGACATATATTTCTACTACAAATGAGACAAATTTGGAGGGGGGAGAATGGGGGAGCGAGGACCAAGCAAGTCCAAGTCCAGAAGAATACTTTACACTCGTTCTGCAGGCTTGGCTGGATTCCTGTTCTCGGAGTCTCTCTCCGCAGTATTCCTACTCTCTAAACTCTGAGTGTTAGTCTAACTTTCTGGATTCTGGGTGGAGAACCGAGAGTTTGGGCTTCCTTTAGCTCTGCCTTCCAGAGTGATGTGGAAGGAACCCTCTACTCCACTGGCTTTGGTTGCTCCCTTTTTCTTGTCCCTCTGAATGGCAATTCATCCCCTCAGGTCCTATCAGGCCCTATTCCTCTGCCTCTTGGCCATTGCAGTCCGTTGGGCAGCAGCCCCATCTTCTTGGCCGAACTAAATGACAGTCTTAAACTTCTGAAACAAGGTAATAAAAGATCTCCATCTTTGAGATCTCGGAGGACCTGGCCTCACCCATTGATACTCCAGAAGCCATGACTTCACCCGTTGAGAATGCTCCTTGTGATTTTTCCAACAGCTCTGATCCCCAAGCTGCTCCAGGACTAGTTTTGTTCTTTTCGTGGAAGACAATAGATGGCGCTCTTTCAGGTCACTTTCTGCCCCTAGACTTCTTCTAGGTAGGAGCATTCTTTCCCTTCACTCGCCACCTCAGTCCATCCTGATGAGTTTTCTGCTGTGGTAGTTGGTCAGAATCATCAATCACATGCTTCATCTCTTTAATAAAAGATTATTTAGCCAAGTCCTTAGTGAAAATCCTAGGATACATGTTCTGAGTTTGTACAACAGAATTCTCCAATTCTTGATGCTTTTGTTTTCATTTGAACAGTTTATTTCTTGGCTCTTGCTGTAAGCAGCAAGGAAAACCACAGTCCTTTCAGATCTTGCTTAGAAAATTCCCTAACCTAAACATCCATGTTCATTACTTAAAAGTTCTATCTTCAACAAAACCTTTAAACATAATTCAGACAAGTGCTTTGCCACTGCATAAAAGGCAGTTTCCCTCTTCCACTGCCCAATCACATGTTCTTCATTTTTAAAAAAACTATCTTCTAAACCAAGACAGACCTTCTCCACAGGGTTTCTGAGACTATAAATATTTACAGAAGCAGATTGCCCCATCTCTTCTCAGAAGACTGGGTTCAAATTGCTGACCTTGCAGTTAGCAGCCAAGATCTAATCCACTGTGCTATTAGGATTCTGAGTTTTTTCACTTAGTATCTTGGAAAATCAGCGGTTGAGTGAAAAATCCCAACACAACTTTGCAACTGCTTTAATCATAATCATTAGAATGGTAGTTTACAAATGAATTAAAAAAAATAAAACCAATGTACCAATGAATCACCAAGAGAACAAAGCCATATAGAGGAAAGCAAAAGTACAATTAGAATCTAGAGGAGGGATGGGTATAAAGGAAGAAGGGCCCTAGGATTGAATTTTCAAGACAGGCTCACTTTGCTGTCTCCAAATTCCAGATTCCCATGACCTAGAGGGTGGTTTGGGACAGGTATCGTATTCAGTGACATTCTGCTGTATCAGGAAGGAGAAAGAGCTAAGAATCATGTGGCGACTAGATACCTGAATATGAATGAGTGAACTGCACAGGGACACAAGTGCTCTCAATTCCCTATTCATTCTTACAGACGTTAGCCAACAAGAAAAACACGTGTTTCACAGAAAATATTTATTGTTTCTTCAAAACACCACTATTTACAACTTTTAAGGAAAGGAGATACTCCAAAATATAACTACCAAACACAGAACGTCGCAAAGTTACATAAGAAAAAAGAGCTCCTGAAATTGGAGACAAGAGGCTCCACCCTGGTCATATCCACTGTCAGAAGCAAACGCTTTGTAAAGTATTATGGATCCAGCACACCCATTTCCAGGGAATTCAACACCAGTGCTGAATCCCTTTTCAATTTGAAAAGAAGCTCTTGTCTAACTCCCACACTGTAAGATCCTGAAAAGGAATGACCTATTTGAGTTTTAAATCAAGACAATCTCTACATTTTACAAAGCTGTTGGTGAGAAGGAAAGTACACATGAAAGTCATATTTTTTGGTTTTTATGGGCAGATGTGAGGTATAAGAATGGACGCAGAGGGTTGAGCCCCGGTGGCGTAGTGGTTGTGCGCGGGACTGCGGCCCACTGGGATGGAGGTTCAAAAAAAAAAAAAAGAATGGACGCAGAATGTAGAAAATTATTTGGAGAAGGATTTGACTCATTTGATGTTTCAACATGCATATAAACAAGACAGTTGGAGACGACTCTTGTAAGAATTTCCCCTAACCAGAAGGAAAGCAGTTTTCCTTTCTTTTCTTTTTTGGTGTCCCTATCACAACTAAAATCTGCAACTTAAGTTTCTGTCATCTTTTTTTTTTTAATGTGAGTAGCAGCATCTATAGCCATGAATGCACAATCTACTGAATTCAAATAAGGGTGCACTCCAGTTTTAGACACCAACAGAGTGACTCAACACACTTATACAAAAAAATCTTCAGCCAGTAAGGTGTTTTTTTCTGGGTATCTGGGCACTCCACAGGGATGCTGCCATGATGATTTGGGTTCAAACCTACCAGCCACTCTGCAGGAGAAAGCTAAGGCTGACTGTTCTTATGAGATTCAGTCTTTATTATTATTAATAATAATCCTTCATTGGGGGGGCTCTTACAAATCATATGACAATCCATCATTCAATTGTATTAAGCACACATACATATATTGTCAGCTACATTTCCAAAACATTTTCCTTCTACTTGGGCCCTTGGTATCAGATCCTCTTTTCCCCTCCTTCGCCCACCCTCCCGCCCTCATGGATCCTTGATCAATTATGAATTATTGTTTTTGTGTCTTACCCTGCCCATTGTCTCCCTTCACCCACATTGCTGTTATCCATCCCCCTGGAGTGTGGGCTACATCTTCAATCTTGTGATGAAGATTCAGTCTTGAAGACTCTGTCTAGGTTAGCTGTGCATCAGACTTGACTTGGTGACAGTGGGGTTGGATGACTAAGCTGCAATGCACCGTGCTACATCGTGTCATGACCATTCCTTCCATCATCGCCACCCATCTTTGACAGTAATGTAAGTGCTTAGAAGAGATTTATCTTTACACAATTTATTTAGAGGAAGAGGTCAATCAGCACTTATCTAGTACAACTTAGTTACAACTTCTAGTACCAGCTGGAAAACAGAAACATGGAAATTAACTCAATCTTTGCATAGGTTCTCCTTTGGTACCAAAAGGATAAGAAAGAAGGAAGAAAGTCAAGAGAAGGACAGAGGGATGGAAGAAGCAAGGGAAGGATGAAGGTCTTAGACAACTACACATGTTTTAGGTTTCTGCCAGAGTCCTAAGGAAACCTAGCACAAACCTCATAATTAACTACTAACAATGGCATGTGCTTTTAATTATATTCTGAAAGTGTGCAAGCAAGCAAGGCAAAATTGTATCATGATTCTCATTGATAGTTATCATCCCTCACTACAGGGATACATCATCACACACAGACATCTGTGAATGGTTACACATGAAGATGACCTTTCAAGATCAAGTTTAAGAGTCCTGGTGTCTTTTAACCCAGACGCCAAACATAAGACAATTCACTGGAGCTGTTTTGGTGACTAGAGAAACGTGGGGAACTCAATGGGTTAGCTCTCCTGTAACTATAAAATTTTCACAAAAATTTCCTCAAAACCCACTCTCTTTCTCTAGTCAAGTTCAGAGGTAGGATCTCTCTTCCCTATCTAGTTAGGAGAACTGGTTTGGACTTTCTAAACACGTGTCTTGTACAGGGTCTGCCCCTCTTTCCTTCCCACCCCAACCCAAATCAAAAGTGATGTCTCCAACCAAAAACATTCCCTTCCCGCAATGGAAGTGACATTTCTTAGATCTCTTGGCCACGCTACCCATTGTGACATTTTCTAATAAGAAAAATTTCCAAGCAAAATGAGGTTAGGCTAAGATAAAAATGAATCACAACTGGACATAAACTTGAAAGCCCTCTCTTATGGCTTTATCTCACACGCCTGGATGCTTCAAAGTGATAAAGATGGTGACAGGGTCAAGAACGACCTGGATATCAGGTTTTTGTTGTTGTTTGCTTTTTGCTGGAACTAGTCCAGCGTGTTCTGCTTGTTATGTTCCAAGAAGGCAGGGCCAGTGTGCACGATGCTCAGACAGGAGTTTGAATGATTGTGAACAATCAATCATGTGCACTTCAGAAACAGAGTACTTTGTCTTCTAATAGAAGACAGGGAGCTGTCCTTGGTTGATCAGTAAGAGGCAATACAAAGGAAGCTGTGGTGTTGGGTCTATCCAGAAATCTATCCAAATTCTCACTAATTTGAGGTTAATTCTTAACACTCATTTTTACTTTTACCAGAGGCAGTTCAAGGAAGTTGCTAAACACAGTACCAAGAAGCTGTATAAAGAATAGTTCAAGCTAGGGTTCTCTCTAAAGCCTTACTTACTTAAATGTATTTTCCTGCTCAAATGGCCATTAGAGTTAAAGACATGATAGGGTTAAGGGAGCTTGTCCGTGAGAGATGTGGTAAATGTACACAGAGTGGGGTGGAGCACATTTGCAATATCCCATTAAGTGAGACAATGATCTCCCAAACTCCCACCACGTAAAGGGGCAAGAATGTGTCAAGTTGGCTGAAGTTTCAGGGACATCTGTGAAACATTTACCCTCAGTCTCCAGCAGTTTCTATACTTCTGCTCTACAAAGATAGTCCATTACGTATTCCCTTCTTTAAAAAGAAAGGTTGGGATATAAAAAACAAAAAAGACTTTAATGCTGAAACACTTTAAACCAATGAAAGCAAAACGGATCTTTCATGTTATTTTGGGTTTTTGCAGATAAGACACATTCCTATGTGATTCAATGGATCACTAGCCTCGGGGTGTCCTTTGGCACAAGAGTCTTCCTTTAGTTGAATAAGAGTCCTGCTATTCCAAAGTAATTCTGAACCTACAGCCCAACTCACTGCCATCGAGCCTATGCCGACTCATACTGACCCAACGGAACAGGGTTGAACTGCCCGTGTGAGTTTCCGCTGCTCTACACAGGAGTGGAAAGCCCTTCCACCCGAGGTGCGACTGGCTATTTCAAACTGCCTACCTTGTGGTTCACAGCCCACCTGTCACCGCTACACCACCCGAGCGTCTCTCTAGAGTAACGAGAGCCACACTAACTGGCCTTGTTGGCATGCTGTTTGAAAAGATCAAGTTCACCCTTTGTTCTTGTCAGAAGACAACTCAATTCCTCATCTTTTCTCCACACCCCAGTCTCTCCTGTGAACAAAACTAACCGATAGCCTAGAAAAGGAGGCCAACAACTGGCCAATGGGTCACTGCCTACAAATGCAGCTGCTACCACTACCAAATGCAGCTGCCGGGCCCCTGGGCCCCACCCCACGATCCTCTTGCCTATTGAAAAGACAAGGGACAGTGGCACATTTTCCTATCCCATTTGGGGTCTTCCCTGTCAGAAATCCCCAAATCCAAGCCTCGAAGGTACCGTGGTGGCACTCAAGGTTGCTGCGAATCTATTCCAGGAGGTCTCAACTGTGGAACTACGAGGCAGTTCTCATCAAGCAATTCAAACAAAAAGATTCAAGAGTCTTTGAGAGAGAGAGTATAGACGTGATGCAGAAAGAACAGCTGAAGTCATTTAAAAAATAAATGAAGAGTCAAAGTGACAGGCAGAGTACGGCACAAAGATGGCTTTCTCCAGGGAGCACGAAGAGAAGGTCTCATTCTCTACATGGGGCCGGTGTCCCCAGGAGGCTGCAGCTCTCTCCAGAGATGGCCAGAGTTAGAGACAGCATAGTCTGGGGGAGGGGAGCACAGTTCAAGGCCTCCTCTGTCAAAATGAGGTCAAAAATCAACTTTTCAACAAAGAGTTCACACAGAATGTCAAACAACATGTGTAGCTTCTCAACTTAACCATAGCAGGCCTGAATCTCTTTTGAGATGGGTAATTAGGGGTAACATATTTGAGTTAAGTAGCTATCATCAAAATTCCAGAATCATAAACAGACTATGAAAACACATAGATGAGCTGAACTCCTGTTACATGCTACATACGGTATAGGTATACCAAGTATAAGCTGACCTGAATATCAGCCAAGGCACCTAAGTTTACCACACAAACTGCATTAAAAAATGTGCTGAAAAAGTTAGTTTATACACGAGTATATATGGTAGGTTGGAAGTCAACCACCAAAGGATAAACAATATATGCCACCTGTGTAAGAAGAAAAGGCAGATACCTAGAGGTCAAAAGTCTATTAATAGCAACTAAGTGCAAAGACAAATGGGGTTAACACTGATGGAAAACTCCCATTTGGGTATACGTGAACAGCCAACTAGTGCCATTGGTGTCAGTAAATTGTACACCTGCAAAACGCTGAATTGGCAAGAGTACAGTTACAAGAATGACAAGAACAATAACAAAGTAGCTACCCATGTAAGGTAAAAGTCACACACCTCATGGGATTGGGTTTCATGGTTGACAGGCTTAGAGTTCTAGTTTCATGGAAGCAATAATGTATTTAGTTTTACCCTCCTAGTTCATTGCATAGTGCCTGGGGTTTTCAAAGTTTGTAAGCAGTCACTCAAGACACAATTGGTCTCTAGTCACTTGGAACAATGAGGAAGGACGGGCAGGGAGTAGAAGAGGTGTCTCTAGAACACACAGCTAATTGCCTCCTTTGCATGAGACCAGAAGAAATGGATGGCATCTGCCATTACAGAGCCCACTGATCACAAACTCCCTAGAAGAATATTGATCAGAAAGGGGGAGATGCAGAACATATTTTCAGATTCTCATGGATTCTATACATGCATCCCCGAGGCAATTTTCCTGAGACGATCTTTAAACCTTAAAGCAAAAATACCCTCTGAAGTCCTCTTATACCTGAACAAGTTTAGTATAACTAGTATAACTGGTAAATTTTTTAAAGAAAAAATATGTAAGTACTTTGCCGCCCCTTCCAAGGCAAGCAAACTAGCTTTACATGAAAGTTCTCATTAATCAAATTATTCCACCAGTATAATTTTAAAATCTCTGGTCAATGACAATTTCTGAGCACCAAAAATGTGCTGAGCAGCAGGGGAAGAGGAGAAGGGATGGAAAAGCTGATACTAGGGGCTCAAGGGAAAAGGCGGATGATTGGAGAACGATAATAGCAGTGGACATGTGAAGGTGCCTGGCACAGTATGTTTATTTATGTATTGTGAAAAAACGATGTACGAGCCCCCAATAAAATGATTTAATTAAAAAAATAAATTTAAAAAAATTGTGCTGAGCAGTAAGAAAGTTGCCATTGGAACAGAGCACTGAAAAAGGTGAAGGGAGATGATTCTACTACTAACACAGCATGAATGTGGTAAGTGCCACCCATACAAAAGTCCAAAGCACAAGGGTGTGGGTTTTGAGGCAGCACTGAGGAAAGCATCCTAAGGGGCGAGGGTTCTTGACAGGGCATCCAGAGGAAATATCAGTTGAGGAGAACCATGGAAGAAAAGCAGGGCTGTCCACAAGCAGACATTAGGTATGCTCGGGGAACCTTCCACTTTGGCTACAGAAGCAGTTCCTAGATTTCCAATTTAATGAGTCAGTAAAATCCCCCAACCACACAACAACAAAAGGTCAGGGACAAGGAATGAAAAGAAGTCAAAAG
Source organism: Nesogale talazaci (assembly GCA_004026705.1). Classification (NCBI taxonomy): domain Eukaryota; kingdom Metazoa; phylum Chordata; class Mammalia; order Afrosoricida; family Tenrecidae; genus Nesogale; species Nesogale talazaci. Next base: position 28,210 of record PVJH01006451.1, read on the forward strand.
AAGGAACACGATAAGCTAGAGACTATACAGGGGGACTTCAAAATGTTCATGGGAAATTTTCATTATGTCATTCCATTTCCATGTACTTTTTGAAGCCCTCTCCTCTAAGTCTCTAAAAATTATTAAAGAAAAAGCTGAATTGAAAATAGCTTGCTATACCACAGCAAAAAAAAAGCACACTTTAATAAGAATTCTATGACTTTGCAAATGATAGTAAAATAAACTATCATCATCATCATTCTACAAATTAAAAAAAATACACACATTTAATTATAAAAAGTAAAAAGCATATCACCTTTGAAACAAAATGGCACTCCTATTCAAGAAAGGGCAGTTATCAACCCTACACAGATGAGACAAATACCTTGGCACGCTCCAGCTACACCTGTGCTCAGAATCTCTGGTTTAGAGTGTAGGACTTGAGCAAGGTAACAGGTAACAGGAGATAGAGTTGGGAGAGTGGGATGAAGCCATACTATAGAGGTTTTGAATGCTAGCTTGAGGAAAATGCTCAATTAGGTAAAAATGAAAGGACTTTTACAGAGGGGAGGCTTAATAACTCTAAAAAAATCAGGACTATGCTCTGTAATGAATGTGAAGTATTGGGGATGGAGCTGAAGTTTGTCTAGGATTGGTAAACTATTTAAAAGAACACTGTAAAACCTGGGTGAGGGGTAGTGAGGGCTCAAATTTGTACAGGAGCAAAAAGATAGGAAAGGACTTGGTAACAACAAGCAGTACGCAGGAACTGAAGGAAAGGTGAGTCAGAGATGGCTTCCTGATTTTAACCCAAGAGAACCTGGAGGTGGACGTGATGGTAATGTTAACAGAAATACTTAAATTCATGAAATGATGCTATGAAGAGGAGAACATGGTACCCATTTTTAATTTTTTTTCTTTCTTTCTTTTTTTTTTTTTTTGTGGGCATCACTGCCTCTGGTGGTCATGGGCACTACCCAGCCGCCGCTGGATTTGAACCACCAAGCCCGCGAGCTGCAGTTCCACACTCAACCACTTACGCCACTGGGGCTCAGCCCTCCTGGTACCCATTTTTTCCACTAATAAATTACCAAACCAAACTACAAATGCACAAGCAACAGAAGACCAGTTAGATACTAAAAATTCTAAATACATACATTCCTAAAAATTAAATACATAATACTCATAATAAAATGATAGCAAGAGTCTATATATAAGAATGATAAATATGATAAGAGTCTAATTTCTAAAATATATAGAAAGTTTGAAAAATTCAATAATGAGAAACAAAAAATTTAATTAAAAAGTGGACAAAGGGCAAGCATAAATATTTCACCAAAGAGGACAACAAACAAATGAAAAGATATTCATGCTCATCAGTCATCTAACTCATCTAACCCTTTCCCATTCTAACCTAGCCATCTAACTGATTCCTACTTATAGTGACCCTAAAAGGCTGAATAGAATGGCCCCATAGGGTTTCCAAGGATGTAATTCTTTCAGAAGCAGATTGCCACATCTTTCTCCCACTAAGGAGCAGTTGGATTTGAACTCTTGACTTTCTGAGTAGTGGTAGAGTATTTGAGAGACCACCACCAGGTCTCTTTCATCATTTACCGGACAGCTGTGCAACAAAACTACAGTAAGATACCATGTCATTCTTGCAAAAATGGCATAAGTCAAAACAAAGCAAACAGAAAACAATAAATGCTGAGGTAACAAAGAGATTGCCGCCCTGCTCTACTGCTGGTACAATTGTAAACTAGTTCAACATTATGGAAAACTAGATATGGTGCTACCTCAAAAAACTAGAAGCAGAAATGTATACACTATGATTCAGCAATCCTACTTCAAGGTACATGTCCTAGATAACCCAAACTACTGGCTTGACCAAAATATGTACACCCATATTCCTGACAGCAGTATTCACAATAACCAAAAGATAGAAACAACATAATTGTTCATGAAGAGATGAATGGATAAACAAACAGTGGTACCAACAAACAATGGAATATTATGGCTCCACAAAGAATATGAGTTTTCAGAATATACTATAATATAGATGGCTCTGGAAAACATGCTGAGTGAAGAAAGTCAACCATGAAAGCATGATTTCACTATGATAGAAGGACAAGAGACATACATATAGAAAGCAGCATTCCTTGGTGGCTACTGGGGAAGGAAGGAGAGAAAAAGTCCCTTTCTAGAGAGCAGACCCTGGTTAGTTTGGGGGAGGGGTTACACAAGATCTAGTAAAGGGAAAGTCAGCACAATTTGGCCAGGAGAAAGATGATGCTAATTCCAAGAATAAGGAACAATGGTGATGAATGCCACAACATATACAATTTGGCAACAAATTGTTAAAATAACTAAATTTAACAAATTGTTTAACTAATTTTAACAAATTGTTAAAATAACTAAAAATACATGTAATGTAGCACAACTTGTAGTACTGTGCAGGAGGTAGCCAGGGTAATTCAGACCCAGTGGACCCAAATCCATTCAGCTAATCTGATCTTCTTTCCCTGGGGGAAAGTGTGGCACAGCCCCAGTACCAATGTCCATTAAACAAAGAAACAAAAACACCCTAAAAACCACTTTCAATTGGAGGCTGTGTTTATTTGTGTAAACTTTTCATGTAAATCACCAGAAACCTGGTCGATTAACACAGCTTTAAAGTTAAAAAACAAACAAACTGGAAATGCCACCAGGAGCTGAAAGCGGCAGCCCAGGCCAAAAACTGGTTCTACCAGTTGGTGTGTGACAAAATCTTTGAAAGACTGCTAACAGTGGGTTTCTGCCAGTTTGTCTCCAACATGTAGCCCTAGGCTTCAAGGTGGTCACCTCTTGACCCACAGCTATACCACCAGCTTTCCATGAACCAGCACCAAAGTCTTTCAACCACTGCTGACCTCAATCCACCCCTGAAACCTCCCTCTGACACCTCCCCTACATCTTGATGGCTTCTTATCCAATCGGCCTACAGAGCATCACCATCATGGGCTGAACTGTTCAGCCAGTGTCCCAAGAGGGTCATACGACCAGCCCTCCAAACAACAAAATAGGCCAGGATGAGAAGGAAACTGCAGAGGGGCAAAGTCACAGCTCAACCCCCAGGGCAGCTGGCTACGGGCAGTTCACAGAAGCATTCCTGCCAATCTCCCAAATAAAGAGTCCAGTGCTTTTTGACTCCTGGGGAAATATTGCCAAGCCCCTCCAAAATGACACACAGACAGCAAATTGCCTCAGCGAAAAAGCAGGAGAAACAAAAGGCAACGTTGGCGGAAGTCCCGAACCTAACAACATTCGCAGAAAAAACAAACGTCAATATGTCACCAAAGGAAATCTTCAGAATGCTGCTTGGAGTCACACAGGGTATGTGGGAAGCAATACAGAAAAAGGATGAAATGATACAGGAGATAAAGGCCATGCACCAAAAGGAAATACAAGAGTTAAGGGACGAGGTAACAAAAACAAATAAATTCACAGACTTCTCCAACAGACAAGAAGCAAAGACCAGTGACCTCAAGGATAACCAAGCAGACTTCAACAGACGGTAAAGAGAGCCAAACAAGGTAATCAGAGAAGTTGAAGAAAACCTGAGAACAATGTCTGATGCTATGAATAACTGGATTACCAGTAGCTGCTGCATTTCCTACCCTATGCTTATACCGAGCCAATAAGGTTTCCCAGGTTTTTGTGGTAAAGTTGGGTGCCTTGGCTTATAATCGAGTAGGTATATACTCAAGTATATATGGTAATAGTTAAACTATGCAACTATAAAGAAAAGGAGAAAATCATAAGAGCAGGTAGGGGGAAAAGGCAGGCACCAATAAAAGTACCCAAATAAGAGTATGCTCAGGCCTATAACTGGACACCAAGAAGAGGAGAGAGTGGAGTAACGTATTTAGAAAGTTGAAAGAAAATAATGCAAACCCAAGACTATGCTACCCAGTCAAATTATCTATCAAGATAGATGGAGAAATAGGAGTCTTCCCAGATAAGAAGAAACTCAAAGAATATGTTAAAAAAAAAAATCCAGCTCTACAAAAAATTCTTACCAACCCAGTATGGGCAGAAGACTAACACTCACCGAGCACAAATAAGAAATCACCACACAGAACAACTTCACCCAGAGATCAACACATTGAAAACAGCCCCCGAGATAACATTGGTGAAAAGAAGGCAAGAATTAACCCCCAAATTCCCCCATATGCAATGTACTGACAACACCCAACACAAAAGGTACAAGTTGACATCACAGAATGCACAGATGTATAACTCTGAACATCAGCGGGTTGGACTCATGTAACACAACCCATCAATCAGCTGCCTTCAAGACACACATTTCAAGTTTGCAGACAAAAATTGCCTGAGAATCAAAGACTGGAGAAAACATACCAAGCAAATGGGATTTCAAAAGAAGCAGGGGTTGCAATCCTAATCTCTGACAAAATTTATCTCAAGGTGCAGGACATAACAAGAGATAAGGAAAGACATTATGTAATGTTCAAGAGAACAGTAGCTCAAGAAGCAGTGAGCATAATAAATATATATGCACCCACACATATATAAGGAGACCCACAAAGTTTGTCCATCAAATGTGCCCAAAGATGAAAATGAAACCACGATCATAGTAGGTGACATTTAGCACACAACTCTCTAAGCAAGATAGACACCAGGAAAGAAGCTTAACAAGGAAGCTACAGAACTAAACTACAACTAGGTGACTTGACCTGATAAGCCATTTTCAGAGTTCTAAACCCAAATGCAAAAAAAAAAAAATCACATTTTTCTCAAACCCATGTGGCACATACTTGAAGCTAGACCACGTGCTGGGGCACAGGTGACCCTGTCTAAATTCAAGTACCTAGAGATCATTCAGCCTTCCCTCTCAGACCACTATTCCACAAGGCTGGAAATCAAAAAAAGGACAATTAAGTACTAGCAAGCAGCCATCTAAGATGCAAATATTGTTCTTTTTCTATCAGGAGCAAAAGAGAAAAAAAGAAACCAAAGAGTCAAAGAAGAAACTACTTTACAGAAGTGACAGCCACATGAACCACATCCCCCGCTGAGCTGAGAACAGAAAGTAAGATAGTGCCCGGCTATTAAAGGCTGTGTTGAACACGACACAATAGATGGTTCTGGATCAAATGGAAGAAAAACAGAATAAAACTGAAATTCAAAAACAGGCCAGACTTATTGGACAGGTAAAGGCTAGAGAAACATCTCAAACTATTGCCCTGGAATATTCTTTAAACTTGGAACTTAACGTCTACAGATGTTCCCCTATCAGCCAAAAGAGAGAGAGCTCATTACAGAAATCATGCTGCCCTTAAGTGAGTGCTGTGCTCCTCTAATAATCACCTGCATGAGGACCAGCAAGGGTTAAAGAAGGTAAAGGGATTCACAGAAGCTACAAAATAACAAAATGGAATTTATGAGAATGCTGACAAAATATAACCAATATCGATGGCTTCTACTTATGGAAATTGTTCAAATAAGAACCTAGCTTGCTATGTAAATCTCCAAAATCACAATAAAGTAGAAAAATAATGAAAAATTATACTCACACACACATGCATAAACACACCCACACACAAAGATGGGTCATATGTGGGAAGAACAGACTAGATCAACCATATGGGGAATCCAGGGCAGATAAACCTCTCAGGACTAATAATGGGAGTAGAAGGGGAAGGTGGGGAGAAAGAAACAACAAATCACAAGAATCTGCACATAACTTCCTCCCTGAGAGACAACAGAAAAGTGAGTGAAAGGAGACATCGGTCAGTGTAAGCATGAATAAACTATTTACTTAATAATCAAGGGTTTGTGAGAGAGAGAGAGAGGATGAGAGAAGGGGGGAGAAAAGGGAGGAGGTGATATCAAGGGCTCAAGTAGAAAGAAAATGTTTTTAAGCTGATGGCAACAAATATACAAATGTGCTTGACACAGTGGATGTATGTGTAGATTGTGATAAGAGTTGTATGAACTCACAATAAAATGACTTGAGAGAGAGAGAGAGAAAGAGAGAGAGAGAGATCAACTCTTTCTGCATCACACAGCAATTTACATCCTCATTTGAGTGAGGCAGGCTCTACACTAGGAATAGGGGACACAATGGAGAACACTCTCAGATTTAGCACCTGCACTCAAGGAGTTTAAAATCTAGTAGGAGACACTGACACTGGGGCAACGAAGCTATGGAGGGGAGTGTGGCTACAACTTGTAATTGAGTGTCTCATTTCCACAAATGGCACTCCAGGAACAGGTAGGTAGTAAATACTCGCAAATGTTGCTGAGGAGCAAGGAGTTGGAAGAGGCAAGGGGCTGCTCAGGTGGGAAGACTCAGGAACCTGTGTGCAGTTTTCAAGGTGGAGGACGATGTGGAAGGATTAACGCGTGAGAAAAATGTTAAAACAGTATAGGCTTCTTTCAAGAATAAAATAAAAGAAAGGAGACAGAGACTTCGGGTGACTTGCGGAAGTCTTTAAGAGATTTCCTTTAAGAGCCTTTCTGCTTTCAGAGACCTCCTGAGCAGAGCTGATGTCATCAAGAAAGCAAGTATAGCAGAAAGGGCCAGCAGAAGAAAGTAATTGAGGAGGAAGAGAATGGTTGCCAGGAGAGTAGAAAGGTATTCAATTTTAACATGAACCAATAGGCTAGTTCCCTGGAAACTCAGAGAGGGGAAAATACTCAGGAACTAGAGATGTTAAGAACGGATGTAGAGAACGCTCTTGTTGGGAGGTCAAGGGGTCTTTTTCAGAGGAGTGGGTGTGGTGGGTGGAGAGGTGAGGAAGGGTAGTCATTATCTGCTGTGATACAGATGTGACAAGGAGAGCTATGATTTGAGGATGCTGCTATCACTTGTCCGTTCATTCACCACACGTTCCTGAGAGCCTTGTCTGCTAGCTACAAGAGACATATCTCAAGCTTGCAGACAAAAATAGGCTGAGCATCAAAGGCTGGAGAAAACATATCAAGCAATTGGCATTTCAAAAGAAGCAGGGGTTGCAATCCTAATCTCTGACAAAATTTATCTCAAGGTGCAAGACATAACAGGAGATAAGAAAAGGCATGTATTTATGCCCAGTCATCAATGCAGTGTGCAGGCATTTGTTTCTTTAGCTACATAGCCTGGGAAAAAGAGAACAGGTTGGTTTTCTTGTTCTCACATCTAGAAAAAGACCACACGCAATGACAGGTGATAATTGCACATCCTTTGAAGTTTATGTATGTGCTGATGATTGTATGTACCCAAGCTCCATCCCACAGAGGAAATATATGGTATCAGTTAATTTCTCCTACAAATGAATACTGCATATCTGAGGACCAGATAAATGAGCTCTGGAGAGGCAAGTCATGGTTCCCGTCCTTAAGGCGATCTGATCTGTCCTGAGAGTTAGGGCACATTTCATTGACTGAGCATCAACTGGACCTGCTATGGCAAATCTTAATCATTCATTAGAAAGTAAGAGGCTCACAATCTGAACATTTTTAACAAGATATCTTTCTGGAGGCAACACAAATTTTTTTGTACTGTCACCAAATCCCAAAATGAACTCACTAGAAACCGCTTCAACTTTAAAATCTATAAATCAAATGTTCCCTGCACATATTTTTTTCATTTACATTGTTGTTAGTTGCCTTCAAATTGATTCTGACTGAATATAACTCCATGTGTGCACCAATCAAACTCCACTCTCACTGCTATCAAGTCAGTTCTGACTCAGAGCGACCCTGTGCATTTTTTGACTTCATGCAGTTAAAATCAGAAGAAAAGTCTCCTTCTTACACTAGCCTCCAAGGCCATTTTTTATCTCTTCCCATCTTTGTCATTTTTAAAATATATATTTTTAAATCTTTTAAGCTACTCAATGAACACTTTGCTTTGACTACCTCACCTGGGTATTACAGATAATCAAACCCAACAGTATGCCTAACATGTATATGTAAGCACTCATTATCTACCTTAACTATCACAAGGGGGGATGAAAGTGTTGAGAGGGCTTCAAAAAATATATTCTTTTTTTTTTTTTTTTAGGCATCACTGCTCTCCGGTGGTGGGAGTAGGAGGTCCAGCCCCACTGCTGGAATTGAACCTCTGTCCCAGTGGGCCGCAGTCCCGCGCACAACCAATACGCCACGAAAAAATGCATTCTTTGCATATTACTGACACATTTATTTCCCCACTTCTCTTGAGGAGACAGTCTAATGATGAAAAAGAAGTTAATAGCATGTGTCAATATTGTAAAAATATATGATTAATGGCATTTTGAGATGAAAAAGTAATCCTGATGATCAGGTAAAGAAAACCCTATTAACTAACTTTCAAGTTGGGTAATTTTGTCCATTAAAATCAGCTACGGTGTTTCACGATTTAATGTATTGTTCAAATTCATGTATGCAAACAAACTCATTAAAATTCAGGACACTCTACTCAGAAACTCACTGTACTTAAAATTCATGACCCCAACAAAAGACACTGCGCTGGAAATGGAAATTGAAACAATTATCCTTTCTAGACAGAGCATTTCACTGTTTTCTAGTCTGGTCTTCACCTGAGTTAGGAAAGTCAAGATTGTTTGTAACACTAGAAAAATCACAAGCAACTTGCTCCTGAGTTCCACTGACAAGCTGGTCCCACACAAGGTTGCTTTTGGACATCTCCTTATGCCAGCAGAGGCCATGGGTGGCAACCTAAAGTCTGGGGATGGGCTTACCAGAAACAAACAAAAACAAACCCCCAAGCTAATTCCAACTCGTAAGGTTGGAGCTACCTAGTTTTCAGACTGGCCATCCTTACAGGAGCAGACAGTTGTGTCGTTCTTCCGAGGAGCTGCCAGTGAGCTTGAGCTGTCACCTCTGCAGTGGGCATGCCACTGCTTCCCTGACAGTGCCACCACGGGTCTACCAGAGCTCCTTCGAGCGTAGTGGTCATGTCTCATTTTAGTTTTAGAAATGCATGTGGCCCTAAACTGAAAGAATTAAATCTTTAGAAAATGGAGCACACCTGTGGTAGTTACGTAATCTGCTGTCAATTTAAGACTTAAGAGTTAAAGGGGTGGAGTTTCGCCTGTCAATCAGGTCACAGTTTGATGACCTCATTTGGAGGTGCTAGGAAGATAAATATCTCACTGGAGGTGGGACACAGAAACACTCGCTGCAAGACATTCCTGTTGACAAGACACATGGAGCTAGCTACCCTAGAGCCCTGGAGCTGAAGAAGCCAGAGCTGATATGCTTCCACTGGATTCACAAGACTTTCCATCCACTGGCCTGTTATCTTCGTGGGTTCGGCGTCATTGCATGTGTTGTGTGAATCTGAAGAGGAATACATAGATTGGTATCACACGTATGAGGTAGTATGGGACTTATGGACTTGGCTGGGATATTTTCTTAGTATTCAATGGCCCTTGTATATAAATTTTTTTCTTATACACATGAGAGTGTCCATGAATTTGTTTCTCTAGTCTACCTGGACTAACACAACACCCCACTGAGTAACCAGAACATTTCTATTCATGATTTTTAAAAGGAATTCTTTCTAACAGGACTTCTTAAACTAGAGGAGAAGCCAAGACAAAAACCCTCATTACTTAATTTGCCCTCCTTCATTGCGTGCTTGGTCCTGTGCTTGATGTTTCACTACACTCTGCCCCAAGAAACCACCTCCTGACATTAGGTCTGACTGAGACCTAAGGGGCTGCAGAATGTGGAGATGCCACCCAGCATGTACGCAGTGGCACCAGAGCTCATCTGTCCTACATGACCTCCCTAAAGGTAACGCATCACTTTTTTGTTGACCTTTGGGTTTTTCTTTTTAAGCATTTTTGAGTCATGGTGGTTAAAAACACAGACTCTAGAACCAGATTGCCTGAATTCAAATCTGAGTTGGCCCTCTCTGGTCCTAGCAGTATGGCCTTGACATCATCTGTGAAATGGGGTTAATTTAGAAGTACACCTAAAAAGGTTTTATAAGGATGAAATGAATTAATCTGTGTAAAATGCTAATCTTGGAAAAAACACCTAGTGTCTAATATATATACAGCACTGAAAACCAAAACCAAACTTACTGCCATCGAGTTAATGTCAACTCACAGAGATTCTATAGGACTGGATTTTCATAACTGTAATTTTTTTGTGACAGTCATGTAATCTTGTGTCAATTTCAGGGTTGGTAATGTAGGGGTGGAGGTTAGCCTGTCAATCTGGAGATAGCCAGTGAGACCTCTATGTGGGCATGGCTTTCTCCTGAGAATTTTGGGACATATGGCTGTATTTCTCCCCTTGGAGGCGAGAGACTTATAGCTCAGTCCCTCGCAGATGTTCTACTGACAAGACACTCGTTTGACTCTCTGCGAGACATCTCAGAGAAGAAGCCACATGGGCTTACCCTGATGGAACCAGACATCTGAAGCCAGAAAAGTCACACAGAGATTCCTGCCAGTGCCGAGATGATTGAGAAGCCACAGAGAGGCCCCTGCCAGCGCTGAGAAGCTTCTACCACCACTGGATACACAAGACTCTGCATCCACTGGCCTGTGATTTTCCTGGCGTCATTGCATGTGCTTCGTGAGTCTGAAGAGGGCTTATGGATTGGTATCGGACAAAGGGCTAATATTGGACCTATGGACTTGGACTGGACGGGGTTGGGATGCTTTCTCCATGTTCCATTCCTCTTGTATATAAACCTCTCCCTTACATACATATGCATGTTTGTGAATTTGTTTCTCTAGTCTGCCTGGACTCACACACCGTTTATAGAAGTAGAAAACTTGGTTTGGAACTACTGCCCATGCACTTATGAGCCCAACATTCACCACTATGTCACCAGGGCGCCTAGGCAGGCACAATAAGCACTCAGTAGAGGTTGTGCTGTCCTTAAGAGCCAGTGCTATCATAATGAAGACTCAAGGATTGGGACTCATCACTCACTGACGCTATGCTACCAAGGCTTCTGTTAAGTGTTGTCATTAAAAGCCAGTGCTATCATAATGAGTCTCAAGGATTGGAACTAATCTCACACACACACTCTTTTACGTTAGTGTCTCCCAATATCATTCACATAATAATCCATTCTCAAGTCTCAAAACAGAACAAAAATCTTGCTAGGGAGTTACTATCCTTCCTTTTGTCAATAACAAGCATGTTAAATAGTTTACTGAACGTGTAAGGAATCATGGTACCAGGATTTGAATTTGGGAGTTTCTGTCTCCAAATTCCAAATGATTTTTTTGTTGTTTTTTAGTCCAAATCCTTTTATCTGCATCGTGTTATTTTGAATTTGAAGTCTCCTTTTTTCATCTCATCCAAGAGTCCACTGATTATCACTAGGAACCAGAGTGTTTTGAAGGGACTTTAATCTGTATCTGTACAACACTCCCTTTTTACATATGAACGGAAGCATACCCAGGAAGTTTAACACACACTTGCCCTAAGTCATGTTAATGGACACTATTTTGATGTCACCACACTGCCACTTTCATCTTTCAGATGTTGGTGGACTGCCTGAAGGAGGTCCTCAGCCGTGCTTCTCATTTTAAGCAATGACCTTAATATAATGCAAAAAAAAAAAAAAAAAGAGAGAGAGAGAGATGGATTTCTGTGAGGTTAATTCATGTGTTTCTGCAAACAGACTTCGTCAAGGCAAGCTTAGCTGCTCAGATGACACAGCTTTCTGGATCACAGTGGCATGCTGGAGGCAAGCCAACCAGCCATCAGTCTAGTTTCCACTGTCATCATGACTCTAAAGACAACTACCAATACAGTTTTTCCAACAAAACCTAGAGTTTCATGTTAAAACAAAGGAAAGGGCAAGCTAATATGAAATTTAGACTTGGTCAAGTAGGGAAGTTCACAATTAAGATAACTTTCCCCAACATATTATCGTCTATCTCAAGCCCTTAACAAATCAATGGCCCATGTAGAGGGGCAACACTGAGGTTTCAGAAATAATTCATCTCCTTTCCACAAAAGAGCTGGATTCATAATTAAATTCCATCATCTCCTGCTCCCATTCTGTATGTGCAACTTTGAGTACTTCCTAAAGGGAGCCAAGAAACCCCCACTAAATCCAAGTTCCCTGGTCTTCCAGGGCCAGCAGGCAAGGCATGTGTTGGCATTAGCTGTCCTAGGGACTTGTCAGGAAAGTTGGAGGAGGGAGCAGTCAGGGCTGATTCCATTTCCCACTCAATGTGTTTCTTCTTAAGGGTTTGGTGATCAGTGCACATAGTTCTTACAGACCACTGAAAGTGACCTGTCCAACTGGCTAAGTGCGTAACACACTGAGACCCATGGAAAATGCCAGGAGTCATCTGTCTTGGAGATGACGTGGTCCAGGATCAAGTATTGGCTCTTCTGTTCAATGGACAAACCAAACCAGTTATCCTTAGCTTCTACATCTAGAATCTTAGCTTGTAGAACCTTAGCTTCTACAGCTAGAACAAAGGGATAATAATTTTCCATCTGAAGGGAGCTAAAAAGCTCACATAAAGCTATGTAGGTGAAAGTTCTTTGTAAACAGTACAGATAAGAGGCAGATACTACTCTTTAAGCCTCCTAGTTAATCTCCCTTGTATAAAATCCTTCAGTGGTTCACCAATGCTCTCAGAATAAAGTTCAATGTAGAAGTCCTTCCCAATTTATTCCTCTACATACTGTTCAACATGTGCAACAGTACAGATCTTTTCACCTCCCCCATTTGATGCTACACTTCAGCCAAGTAAGATGCTTTGGGTCCCTGCAGAGGGTTGTGCTGTCTTGGGCATCAGTAGTTTTGCCCGGGGAGGCATGCTCAACTCCCCACAAATCCCTCTTTTGTGCTCAGATTTTAGCAGGGATTGTATTCATTTCCTTCTAGAGTCTTTTGAAAGCAACCTCTCCTCTCTGCCTTCATAACATCTTCTAATTCTCTTTGAAGACCTTTGTAGCATGTCTGTGCTAAAATTGCAGGGGTGCTCATTACTCTTTCTGAGAATTGTAGGAACTAAACAAGTTTTGACTGAATGAGAGAATTCAGTAAATATAATGGTGATTTAGGGCTCAACATTACTGGCTGACGGACAAATCACACATATTGGGTATGTAATCAGAAGGGGCCCTTCCCTGGAATAGAACATCATGCTTCTGAGACTGTCAGTGAGAAAGAGGAAGCTCCCTAGCAAGATGGACTGACACTGTGGCTGCAACAATGGACTCCGAGATAACACTCGTGAGGATGGCGTAGGACCAGGCTGAGCTGCCTTCCCTTATACATGGGGTCACTAGGAGTCGGTGTCAACACGATGGCATCTAATGACAATTAAAAACTGCAGGAATCTCATAAACAAGGAGTAAAGAAGGTCATTAAGATCTGGTTCATATCCCCCTCAGCTTCAGCAGCTGCTTTTCATTGATTAAATGAAGATCTTCAGACAGTAAAACTCAAACTCATTGCCATTAGTCAGTTCTGACCAATAGGGCAAGTAGAACCTTGTAGGGCAAGTAGAACTGTCCCTGTGGTTTTCCAGGACTATCCCTTCATACGGGAGTAGAACACTTCATCTTTCTCCCAAGGAATGGCTCATGGTTTCAAACTGCTGAGATAAGCAGCCCGCTATGCCACCAGAGCTCCCAGACCTACCCCAAATCAAATGGCTAATCCAGACTGAGGTCTGCTTAGATCCCAGACCTCCTGACTCGCAAGTCCTGTTCTCTTTCATTCCAGCCCCAACCCCACACAGTGTTGGCTCTGCCCAGAGTATATGCCCAACTATCAGTGCTTTCTTCCTAACACAAGAACTGACTGCAGAGAAAAGACACTTGAAATCAGGAAAGCAGTGTTTAAGTCTGATCAAGTTGGGCGATCGTGGCTCTGTGAGTCCAACAAAAACTAGAGGTGGCATCCCTAAAAATCAACTGGCTGCCTGTTATTTTAGACCAGTGTTCAACAACCTCACCAAGTTCTACATGAAGATAATGGAAATATCTGAAGATGCTGCACGAATCTCTTCTCAAGGAAATGTTCTCACAATTTGTAAGCAGTTTTTTTCCTGGTGATATTTAACTTCATTGCTCAAGGGAAGACATTTTAAGGGACAAGATAAAAAGACCTTGGGCAGGCTGTCGGTGTTATAAAATGTTAAACAACTGACAAGAACCATGTAGGCTTGACTTATATTAACTAATTGCATGCAATCTTCCCCTGGAGCTCTGGTAGCTTAGTGGTTATGCACTGGGCTGTAATCTGAAATCTCTATAGTTTGAAACGACTAGCCACAACATGGGAAAAGACAGTACTTTCTATAAACAGTGTAAACAGTAACAGTGTTGGGGACAGCGCTACACTCTCCTAGAGGGTCACTATGATTTAGAATCCACTTGACAGCAATGAATCTGGTTTAGAGATTACCTCATCCTTCTATCTTCAGATAGGCACTGGAAACACAGGGAATCCAGGACAGAGGGCCAGTGAAGAGAGTGGCGATACCAGAACGGCAGAGGAAAGGTGGGGTAGAGAGGGAGAACTGATTACAAGGATCTACATATAACTTTCTCCCAATGGGGGTGGACAACAGAAAAGTGGGTGAAGGGAGATATTGGGCAGTGTTTGATATGACAAAATAATAATTTTGAGGGGGAGGGGAGCAGGGAGGGAGGGGAAAAGTGAGGAGTTGACACCAAGGGCTCAAATAGAAAGCAAATGTTTTGAGGATGATGATGGCAACAAATGTACAAATGTGCTTGGCATACAATGGATGGATGGATGGATTGTGATAAGGGTTGTATGACCCCCCAATAAAATGATTTTTTTAAAGCAAAGAAAAAATGTGAATCATATCACCAAACATAACTTCATTACATTAATTGTTAATTAACAATAGCATACATTTAAAACCCAGTTGTGTTTCTCACAGTTGAAACACAAACAGGACAAAACAGAGACACACATCTGCAAACATACAGCAGCTGGGTACTTAACCGCTGAGTCACCAGGGTCTCCTCAGTACATGTCAGACATTTATTCACAAAGATGAATAAGCATAATTATAACCATAATACTGATGTAACTGCAATCATATACAGCTATATGAACTTATAATGCAATTATAACTAGTATGATATCTTTTTATACATGTAATTTAATGAATTATAACAGAATTTTGTAGAAGTGAAATGCTTTCACTTTTCCCAAACAATTACTCCACACACACTCACCACACACACAGTTTTGCATATTCAATAACGCTGGGGGATCTCAAATGATGGTAGTAAACAAATTAGGAAAAGTACTCACTTAAATTATTTTGCAGACAACAGACAACTGGGGGTGGTGTATGCCACTGCTCATCACTGGGTATGGTCAAGCCATGCACTAAAAACTGCCATCTAGTCAATACTGACTGATAGTAAGTAAGTCCATGAAACAGGGTAGAACTGCCCCTGCAAATTTCTTTTTATGGGAGTAGAAAAGCCTTGTCTTTCTCCCTCAAAGTCACAGGTCACTTCAAAGTACTGAGTCTATGGTTAGCATGCCAATGTGTAACCACTACATCGTGTAACTCATAACTACATCATCAAGCTTTCTATTATCACATTTTGAACAACATGCGATGATTCTTGGTCAAAGGTCGCTATTAATTCTCCAATGACTTTATGCAAAAGAGTCAAACTCTTCACCTAACAGTTTACTTCAAATGCTAAGAAGAAAGAACAAATGCACCAGAGAGGTTTTGGCACCAGATGATAGAAAAAGACAGGATGGAACACAGTGTCAGCTAACAGGCTTTATTGGGAAGCACAACCTGCCAGGCTACTCTGAGGATGAGAAGAGTAGCCCCAACACAAAAGAAGCACTCATAGATAAACCCTCGGGATGCCAGGCTGGTGGATTCTAAGCCCTTGAGGCTTGGGTTATACTTGGGGGTGAGGGGACACCTTCCTGACCTGCTTCCCTATCTCTATTCTGGAATCTAATGGACTCTTCAAGGATGCTCCCTGTGTCCGTTCTTCTCCTTGGGATATCAAATTTCACTCCCCCCACCTTCCCACCATAGGAAGCTGCCCCAAAATTCGTCTCTGGGGTACCTACATGCTAATCTTAAACCTCTAAGTCTAAACCCAGACATTAGACCTAAATGCCTAATTCTTCTTTGTAACCAGGATGGCTTTAAAATAAATTAGACAGTTTTTTATGAAGATGGTACCAAAGGCAAAGAAGGAAACTCCTGCCCTTTCAAAAACAGAAGCCAAAGCAAAGGCTTTAAAAGCCAAGAAGGTCGTGCTGAAAGGCGTCCACAGCCACAAAAAGATCTGCACGTCACCCTCCTTCCGGTGGCCCAAGACCCTGAGATTAAGAAGGCAGCCCAAATACCCTCAAAAGAGCGCCCCCAGGAGAAATAAGCTGGACCATTATGCCATCGCCAAGTTCCCCCTGACCACAGAGTCTGCCATGAAGATCGACGGTAACAACACACTTGTGTTCATTGTGGATGTCAAAGTCAACAGCCACCAGATCAAACAGGCTGTGAAGAAGCTCTGTGACACTGACGTAGCCAAGGTCAACACCTTGATCAGGCCTGACGGTGAGAAGGCGTATGTTTGATTGGCTCCTGACTATGACGCTTTAGATGTTGCCAACAAAATTGGAATCCTCTAAACTAAGCCCAGCTGGCTAATGCTAAATATAAACGTTTTCAATATAAGAAAAATAATTAAAAAATTTAAAAATTAGACAATAACTCAAAATGGTCAGAAAATGGCAGTCTCAATTTTTTTTTGTGGGGGAGGGGGCATCACTGCCCTCAGGTGGTGGGAGTAGGAGGCCCAGCCTTTGCTCCATGGAGCTGGAATTGAACCTCCATCTCAGTGGGCCCCAATCCCGCGCACAACCACTACGCCACCGGGCCTCAGCCCAGCACTCTCAATTTTTTTTTTTTTCAGCAATCTCAAGTTTAACGTCCTCCAAAACCTTGATAAATTTTGTTGACATAATACTCTAAGTTTCCTAGGTAGGCACCTTTTTCCTACTTCACGCTCAGTCCCATCTGTGCCAAAACTGCCCCGCCACCCAACTCCTATTGGCTCCGAAGCTGTCTCTCCCAGATAATGAATTCTCCTTTGATCCATCTGACCATGCCCCTCTGCTCGGCCACTTTCTACTCCCTCCAGTCATGTCCTTTGCCCCTCCAGCGCCTTCTGCCTCCTTTAGTCTGCCTTCTTCTCCTCCACTGACCCCTTCCCATTTTCTTTGTTACCATCTTCCCTTCTGCCATTGCCATCATCTAACCTTTCTCCACCCCAACCCTGCCACCATTGTCTCCACCTCACACCCAATGCCTGCCCTGCTCAAAAGCCCTTTGTATGTATCTATTTCTCTATCTTATATCTATATAAAATTCCATCTTCAGAGCTTGACCCCCTCTCCTCCCTCTCCATGAGCTGGCAGGAGCTGAGAGATTCATTAGACTATGTATCCCTTTTTCTTTTTCTGATCTATTGGTTCTCAAAAAGCATCTGGGACCCTTTTCCTCTCACCCGGACACATATTAAAGAGTTCAAATATCTCACTCAGTCTTATGAACTTAAGTGGCATGACATTTATATTATATTATTCTTACAACTACTTTATCCCCCACAGACAGGGAAAGAGTCTAGTATTGGCTCAGCATAGAGATGATGAAATCCATCTCCAGAACTGGAATAAACCAGTGAGCTGCAATGCAGTTTCCTGATGAGACCCTAACTGGAATTATCATCATGGTCATGGGGACCACAGTATCCAAGATGACATGATTATGCACCTCATCGAGGGCTTACCAAAAATGGCTAATAAAGCGGTGATTTATGACAAGTTTAGAGAAATTCTTAAAATCTAAAAGAAAATCCTGCCTCTCAGAGACTTTCCCTAAGTTCAGCAGGGTTGATCTCTCAACACCGGCTGGCACCACTGTACTTCATTCACACTTTATCTCACATCAGCTCCTGACATTGAGAGAAGGATTAACAGGCTTGAGGAGGGTCCTCATGCTCCACAATGAGACCTCTTCAACATGACCTGCCAGATTTTCGATAATAGGGAGGTAGAGAAAAAAATTAAACTACAAAGGAACAAAGCTAAACATCAGGTGCTGGCTAAGGTCCTTCAGGGCAATATGGGTGAATCCAGACCAATAAACATCTCAGCCACAAACACGTAAGCTACCTGGACCCTGCTTTAAATGTTTCTCAACGGGACACTGGGCACACGAATGCCCCAATCCTCGTCCCCTGCTGAAGCCTTGCCCACATTGCTAACAAGGAGAGTCAAGGAAGTTAAGAATAGTCTCTTCCCTAACATCTCTTGAGTAACCAGCTCAAGACGCCTGTTGTCAGGGCTTCTAGGTTTGGCCACAAAGGACTGATGGTGCCTAGAATCAAGGGGCCCCATAGAGATCACCTATCATGAGCCCTCTCAGGAAAGCCTATTTCTTTCCTTTCGGACACTGGGCTGCTTATTCAACATTACTCGAGCATTCACGATTTCCTTGGCTCTTACCACTATTGTGAAAGTCTGAGGTGTAGTCTCACAACCCCTCATTACATGGCCACTCTTTGGTAATCTTTATAATGTTAATTTCTCACACCAGTTTCTAGCCATCCCAAAATGCTCTGTCCCCATATTGGGCAGAAGTATTCTTACTAACTCAAAGCAGAAATAACTTTTCATGTCCAGGGCTTCCCTGGCTCCAAACTTGCTTCTCTTAGAAGCCATACCAGTTATTCCTTTGCCTCCAACTCCTCTCAAAATAATTCTAGTATCCCAAAAGCCCCCACCAATTCCCTTCCTTTACCACCTGCTCCAGTTAACCCACGTGCTTGGGATGTCATCTCCATTGATTTGCAACATCAGCCTGTTTATATCAGATTTAAACCCTGTGCGATTCCATAGGTACCAGGAAGACAGCAGCGAATTTTGAACAGGCAAAAGAACTGAATTTTGGGCAGACACAAAACCAGCCAGGTGTCCAGCAATGCTTGCTCAATATATCTGTTGGTTCTACGAGCCTCCTGTACACAACCAAATGCCTATACGTGACCAAATATGATGCCTAAAAGGCTTAGAAAGTCTGGGGTGCAACGGGGCCATTAAACAAACAACCCAGACTGACCTCAAAGGACTCATGGAGCTAGCTAAAACCCTGGCTCCACAGAAACTGAGAGACTCAGCCCTTAGGCTTAGGAAAATAGCACAAGTTGACTCCCAGACATCAATTTCATCTCTCCTTAACATCACCCACCAACTTCTTAGCCAAACAATGCTCACCACACAGTGTTAGTTATGCCTTTTTTGGTTGGTTATGCCTCGCTGACAAAGAAACTATGTAGCATCTCCAATTCTATCTTCATGAGTATCAACACAAACAAGACAATTAAAAGTATCCCCTACCATCACACCAGTAGCCACTGACGTACTTCATTTCCAATCAGGAAGTGTCCTGGCCCCTAAAAGGCTACAATATATGGTCAATGTCTCTACCTACTCTTGTAGTCAAACCCTCTTTAATGTGTCTCACCTGGAATACTTTTCCTATGTGACGTATTTGTATATGCATGTCTATGGGTTGAGTGGGCAGGACTATGCATGCCAATTTTTCTTATTCCAGACTTAACTTTCTTAACCTGTTACTTGATACCTATGTTTTGGCGCGTATTTTTCTATCAAGTGGGATCGGTCGCTGACATCTCACAATGCAAATTTTTTTTAAGTAATGCATTTTGTGGAGAAAGAGCGAGATGAACAAGACATGGACAACACCATCCAAAAATACAAGTCTGAGTCCGACAGATGCGGCAAAAGAGGAGTTGTGGTCCCTCTGCTCATGGAACTAGCAGAGCAGCAGCTCGTGGAACGGAAGTGGAACAGCTACTGACTTTTTCTACAAACTATCAAGAGAGCTTAGTATTAACATGAAAGAAATAGGCAACATTCCTTTAATGCTACAAACCCAAATTAATTCCTTAGCAGGTATGGCACTACAAAACAGGCCAGCCCTGGATTTGCTCATTACCGGGAAAAAGGGAAACCTACACTTCTCTAGAGGAGGACTGTTGTTACTTTGTTAATCAGGCATAGTTATACAAAAGGTACGACAGCTAAAGGAATGAATCCCACACCAACTAAAGGAGCTACATGAGACATAGGACTTGCATGGCAAAGTATCTTTGGCTCTTGGAAATTTGGGGCCCCAGGGTTCCTGTCACTCCTGGGACTTCTCAGTTCAATACATATGACTCTGTGGTTCAGTCTTTGTTCCATTGTTTTCAAAATTTTTTGCAGGAACATATATGCGTGCTTTTATCAATCCAAACTACACAGGGCTGTATATATATGGCTGGGTTCCAACCTCTTGGTTGCTCACTGGATCCTACCAAGCCAGGAAAGCTATAAGCCTTTCTTTGCCCTGTTCAGCAGGAAGCAGTTAGAGGAGATGACATTTTGGGCCCTTTTCCCTATTATCAAAAGGCATGAGTCCTGTTGAGGGTAAAACTGCACCTGGCCATTCCAAGTGTCCCCCTCCACGCTTCTTGCTCACAGACTCTCTCCACCCACCACACCTTCCCGAGTGCAAGAACGGCCACATCACCCCCTTCATACAGACTTGACCATCAAAGGGCTACACAGTGCTCTCCTAACCCTAGTTACCAGTCTCCGCCCCTGAGGGTGTATCTGTAAGAGCGTCCTTTGTGTCCGGGCTGCCCTTCCCTCTTCAGCAGCCTGGCAGACTGTGCTTCCCAATAAAGCTTGTCACTTGATATCCGTGTTTGGGCCCATCTTTTTCTCTAACAAGTAGGATTAGTCATCTCACAATGCAACTTTTTTTTAAGTAATGGATTTTGTGGAGAGGGAGAGAGAGAGAGAGAGAGAGAGATCACACACCTTTCACAATACCCATCGTAGATAGGCAAATGTTGTAACTTTTAAATCACCCAGCACTTCATGTCAAAATGTGATCACGTCTTCAGTGAGTTTTCACTCCACTTTATATACTACGAAAACACTGACACACCATTAAAATAATTATTTCCAAGTTCTCTGCCAAAATATACAAAATTATCATGTGCGTGGGAAAGCCATGCCAGTTCCAGCTCTGCCGGCTGAAAGCTGGACAGCCCAGCTTGAGTATCCTGTGGTTGGCTTTTATCACGATGAGGTGGGAGTCAGTATGTGGCCCTTCTTTTCCAGAATGCATTGGACTTCAAGGAGCACAGTCCTCCAGTACCTCAGTGGGTGTGAGTCTGACATGCAGAGTTTTAGCATTTCCCCTGGGAGCCAAGACTTAACACTCTGGGCACAGGAAGAGAATGGCCAAAGGTTCAGGAACAGGTAAACAGCAAAGTGCCTTATTAAATGGATGCTGATGCTACAGGTGGGTGGGCATCAAGAAAGCACTCCAACTGGGCCAAGCAGCAGGTTCCTGCAGAGCACGGCTTCTAAACCGTTTCTACCACTTTCTGTGACTTCCCAAAGCAAGTCCCATGTAACTAGGTAACTAAAAAAGCATGCACTGTTCCTCCCTCCAAAGAGCATCAGACTCTAGTATCTTGAGGCTCTTATTCATCAGATTCGAAATCAGAAAAGCTCCAAAGCACAAGCTTGAATACATAAAAAGGATATATCATAGACTATATACCTCCAATAAGGATTCCTTGTGAATATTGTCTTTGTTGTTTTAAACTGAGATTTAACCACAACAGTTGAACGCTATTATAAATTTTAGCCCCCCCCCCAAATTACAAAACATCAAATATGTAGGATTTCGGCATTCGTCCCTGTGCCCATGTGTCCATGACAGATATTAGGAATCAATCACTGCTCAGATTTTTAAAAAACAACAAAACAAAAACCCAAACTCACTGACACTGAGTTGATCTCAATTATTAGCAATCCTACAGGACAGGGCTCCTTCAGCTCAGGTAGTATCTTGGAAAACCAAATTCATTCCCAGTAAGTCCATCGATTCTGACTCACTCTAGGGCTTCCTAGGATTTGTGAATCTTTATGGAAGCAGCCAGCCTCATCTTTCTTTTCTTTTTTCTCATCTTTATTTTGCAGAACAGCTAGTGGACTTGAACCTTTAACCATGTCAATAGTAGTCTAATGCTGATCAGACAGTACTACCACTGTTCCTCAGAACTCTTAAGGCATCTGAGAGTCACTACCCATCAGAATTGACACTCCTTCAGAGCTTATCCCATCCAACAGTAAGTATTCTAAAACACAGCCAGGCAAAAATATTAAAATGGACTTTGAAAGAATGAATGCCACTTGGTGGCAGTTTAAAACTAAATTAAAGGCTCTATTTAAAGCATAAAATAGTAGCTATTCTTCCCTATAATGAGGAAAGAAAACACAACTGTCAACATCAGTTTTACTCTAGATAGTATATCTTTGCAACAAAATAGTCAAAGCAATTCTATATGTGTTTATTATATAGAATTGTTTTAAAATGGGATTTGGCTTTTTCTGTGCAAACACCCCACCCTGCTCCAATCCACCCGCTACCCTGTCACTCAAAGAAGGGTTAGGCAGAACACTCACTCACACACACACACACACACACACACACACACATCTCCATCTGCTAATTAAAACTGGCCATGAAACTGTTAACAGGCATCTGTTGCATTGTTCCGAGCTAATGGGCAGAGACAAAGCTGAAATGGCTCTTTGAATGCACAACCAGTGATTTCACTCATTTTCTATTTGGTATTTATGTTTGTGGGGGTTGGAAGGAGGGAGTCCAACAGCTTATTATGGAGCCTGAAAGGCAAGTGCAGTATCCTTCATATTCCAAAGCATGCGTTTAAAACTCATTACTGAAGCATACACAGCATTTACATGGGGGAAATACCATGCTGGCATTAAGAATTCAAAAGGTACACTTTTAATCCCAACTCAGGCTTTGTTGAATCATCTATAATACCATATAGATAATTACAACTAAAAGTCACACAGCATTTTAGAGTTCATACAGTACTTCCACAATTACTTGGTCCATCTATTCATCCAATTACCAATCTAACACAGGCCTTAAAGATTTAAGGGCTCAGTAAGATTTTATTCTAGCCCTGGAGAATTCACAGCAACCCTGAAAGGTAAGTGCAAAATATATCACTTTATTTAATGAGAACCGAGGATCCAAAAGGTCAACTGACCCATCAAAGGCCAAAAAGCAAGGAACAGGGGATGCGGTGCCAGGTCAAGAACCAGATCCCCTCTTCCTCCTAAGTCACCACACCACCTCCCTAGCATCAAGCCAGAGCCGCTCCAATGCATCCCACTCAAGAAACAAGTTTCGAGCTTTTTTTCATGCAAACACCAGCTCTGATCAAAGGATCCATTTTAAAATACTACCTATACCCACCATGCATCCCTAACCTGTTTATAAGCAGTCTTTTGGCACTTATTGGTAAGAGTCTTCACTGTTGAGGGTCTGTTTCGTTTTGCCTTGCTAAATGTGTCTGAAACAATTTCAGCAAGTCTTGAGATAAGAGATTTCCCAGCGTGGCAACAGTAAAGCTGCAGCAGAAAAATGGCTGGAAAATAAATTTTTTTTTAATCTGCTATCTTATTTGCCAGGAGCCAGGCCACTGCTGGTGCCTCCCATTCAAGCCACTCCTCACAATTCAGGGCTTGCCAGGCACCTTTTCATTTGCATATCCTGACGTATAGAGCAATAATCCACAATCTTCGCCTTAATAGCCCTGTCTATTGGCTACTACCATTTCAGAGTTTTCACGGGATCCTACCGGTGATATTATTCACTATCTAAAATCTATTTCCCCATCCTCTTCTTACCCTCCTATGGAAACGCTCAGATGAATTTTTTCCCCAGTAACCAATCTAACACACACAGAATGCTGGTCCCCAGGTCAGTGGACGCGACCGGCAGACTGGCAGGGCCCCCGATGCCTGCGGCAGCCTCAGGCCATCCCAAGCAGCTGTCTAGCTGTCCACTCTCTGTCTGACGTTTTCTTCTCAGATCAGCGATTCGGTTTCCCTATCTTCACAGACCACACACTTCTTTTCCTTTAAAACAATATTCAAGGCTGAGCCCCAGTGGCATAGTGGTTGTGCGCGGGACTGCGGCCCACTGGGACGGAGGTTCAATTCCAGCAGTGGGGCTGGGCCTCCTACTCCCACCACCGGAGAGCAGTGATGCCAAAAAAAAAAAAAAAAAAAATTCAAACCTCTTCCTCCCCAACTTTTCTCAATAGACCGAAGCAGCCTGGGCCTCTGTTGCCAAGAGAGCTTCCTCCCCAAGTAGCTGGCACGCAGAATGATCAGCAGAGCTCTTGATTCAATTATACCTCTTCCAAAGTCATTGCCATATCTTTTATCCAAGACTTGGTTTCCTCACACCCATCAAAACCTTTCTTGAATAGCTTTTTTCATTCAATCAGATAGGGGGGAAGGGGGCACGGGCAGCAAAGGATGAGTTTATTAATCCTTATCTTTCATATGGAATTCTACTTCTTCCTCCCAAAGCACCTTGCTCTCAAAGCCATCACAGGGTTTGCCATACTTACATGGAAGCCTGCTGACAGCTTTGAAGAACCCAGGGACATTACAGTAAAGCATGATGTACAAAATGTTCAGTGCAGAGTTTGTGGAAACTTGCATTTGTTGTTGAAAAAGCTGGAGGCAAGGAACACAACTGTGGACATTAAAGCCGCCTTGCTCTGCGTATCTGGATGGTGCGCCGCCAAATGTTGATATCATCTTGGATAAAAATGTAAATATGACAAAGTTTGTTTTTCACTCAATGCGTCTTGAAAAAGCTTTGAATTGCTACCAACCCCAAACAGTTTTTCATTTTAAGAAGGGGTCAGCCAAGTGTTCCTGTAAAGGGCCAGTTAGTAAACAGTTTTAGCTTTTGCAGGCCACAAATGGTCTCTGTCAAACAGTCTTCTTTATCTTTGTTTTGTTTGGTTTTCCCTTCAAAACGTAAAGGCATTCTTAGCTTGTGGACTGCATAAAAACAGGTTGCGGTCTTTGGCAAGCCCTGCTTTTCAGGAACGTCAACCCAAGAAAAGCAGACCCTGTTACAGAAGGTAGCGGCTCGGAGTGCCCGGACGAGGCGCATGGGCGTTACTAAGTCAAGTCCGAGTCACAGCAACACCACGCGGGGGGAAGGCCCCGGAGGGCTGCGCGTGCACGATGGTAGCCTTTCCTCTGTCAAGCGCTTGGTGGGTTCCCACCTCCAACTGGTGGCAGCCGAGCAAACTGGAAGTACCACAGGGCTCCTTCTGATGAGACAGTCCAACTCAGCTTCCTGGCACCGAGCCGGTTCTGATTCATGTCGACCCTACAGGATAGAACAGAACTACCCCCGTCCCCACCTACTCACAGATCGTCGACTCTGTAAAAGTCTTTTTTAACTCTGTAAATCTTTACGGGAGCAGAAAGCCTCATCTTCCTCCTGGAGAGCAGCTGGAGGGGTGGGGTGGGGGTGGGGGCTTCAAACTACTGACCTCATAGTTAACAGCCCAAAGTGTGACCTGCTAACTCACCAGGGCGTCTTCTGTGGAGGCTAGGCATTCATAATCACTGATAGGGTGCTATGAATGCAATTTCACCAACTCTTTTGCACGTACAAAGCATGTCCATACCAGAATGTACTTTGAGCTCCTGAATTGAAACTCCAGACATGGAGGGAAAGGGCAAAGGACAGCTATATGCTGAGTTATCCCAGCATAAGCTGCATATGACTTTGACACTGGCGTTTACTATTTCCCGGAACAGACTTGGCTGGACAAGTAGGAACAGCTTTCCTTGCATGTGTGAAAAAATCTAATTGCTCCTGGGAGGAGTGAGTGACTTATATTTCAAGGCAAGATCATAATGATCAGAAATGGCAGGGGTTCAGCAGTTTGAAGAGTAACATGGCTGTGGATTTGGGATTCCCCTATGAGCTCTGCTACAACCAGCTGTGTGATTTTGAGGGTGTCAACATTACCTTCGTTCTCTTTTTCTTTTTCTTTTTTTTTTTTTTTGGGGGGGGGGCATCACTGCTCTCCGGCGGTGGGAGTAGGAGGCCCAGCCCCACTGCTGGAATTGAACCTCCATCCCAGTGGGCCGTAGTCCCACGCACAACCACTACGCCACCGGGGCTCAGCCCTACCTTCATTTTCTTAATTACAAAATTGGGGCAGGGGCATAAAACAGATCATATCGAAGTCACTTCCTACTGTAAAAGCATGACAATAAGAAATAATGAAACCCACTCAGGAAATACCCTAACAGGAAGAAGGGTGCAGGGGCAGGAGAGGGAAGGCGGTCCAATTATTTCCTTAGAGGGCACAGTTGAGTTCATGTTTTAGTGTCTTTGGCACCTTGGTGGGTATCGTTCTAGCATGCCAATTTATCTAAGAGTCATTATTAAAATGCACCGTGTCCCATAGGAAAGCTACATCTAACTGGATTGTCTTTTGTCTTAATGTTACATGTAACAGACATGTAAATTAATGAGTTTTGATCATGCTTTGCTTTGAGCTGACCAAGAAGCTTTCTTCAGTTCTGAAACATTTGAACTCAAAGACCTACTGGTTCTAGCCACTGTGTCTATTGCTTCAAGAGGGCAAAACAGCCCTGTTGCACAGTTAACTCTTCATCAGAATGATGGTCTAGAAGGCCCCCAGAAAGCTGATGAAAGGAAACCGGCTCCACACTCACCCACAAGAACAGAAAGACAAAACAGAAACCAGGGAACCGCCATCTGAGTCAAGACAGCAAGTCTTTAGAGAAGGGAGAAGCCGCAGCGTGTGTACCTGTGGGACACCTGTGTCGGGAACCAACAGGACTCCTTGGATCCTCCTTTTTAGGAGGGCAAAACTTTGCATAAAACTGTCTAAAGATGGCAGACAGCCCTTTTAAAAACCATTTCAACTTTGACAGAGCAAAATTCAGAATACATCCTCATGGAAGATCTCAAGTACGTATCTCGCAAAACATACACCAACAGACCCAAGACGTTAAGGAAACGTGACGGCGTCCTTATCGAGTCTTGTCAGCAACGCTGTGGCAGACTTTGCCAAACCCCAGTCAGAGGAGCCCAGGAAATGACACACCTCGGTGCTTCAAGAAAAAAACGATGGCTCGGGAGGCGACAGACCTCCAAGGCTCAGTCTCACTTGGACAACCTCCGCGCACCTGAGCTGGAGAAGCTGCGGGGCGAGGGGTGCAGGTAGTGAAGGTTGCAGGCTAAAGAGGTTAACAATCCCTGACTGCCTGTCGGGGCTGTGAAGCGTCTATGGGGTTTTTTACGAATTTCACTACAGTGGTATTAATAGTCACCTGATTTTCCCAGCTTCATTTCAACCACAAAACAGGTATAGAAAGTTCTGTCAATTCCTGTCAAGAGTTCTGGGGCCAAATAAAAGGCATGGGATTTCCCCTCCTCCTTGTCATCTTACGACAAGTTGGATAGCTGCTTCTTACCAGACCCACTCCACAGAAAACTCAGCCCCAAGTCTTGCATCAGATTTACCCTGCTTCAATTAGCATCGACCTCCCAAACAGTTTCAGGACAATGGTTTTCATGCCTTAATTAACTGAAGCCCTCCAAAGAAACTCACATTGCAATCATCTAATAATAATAAAATGAAAAAGAATGCACTCAGGAATGATTTTAGTCCATCAGAATGAGAAATATTTTTTTTTAACTGCTGTATTAAAAGGAAGCAGACAGTCTTACAGGAAATGAGGAGGGGGTGGATTAAGGAGAGAGAGAGAGTGAGAGAGAGAGAGAAACAAAACAAACCCCACTAAAAGAAGTATTGCAAAAAGCAAAAGTCAACTAAGAAGACACAGGAGAAACAAAAGGAGCAAAATCCATTCACTCTTGGGGAAGGAGGATACTCTAGGAGGGTGTGAACATAGACTGGACAAAAAGACTACCCATTCAACGTCTTAGATATTGTCCTTCAAGTCCATTTGTACTGCATTATGCATTCAGTAATGCAAAGAGTTGCTATGAGGTTTGGAACTTGGTACTTATATCAAAAACCAAATGCCCTTTAGTTACTGTATGAGTTTCCACCAAATCTCTTAGGAACATACATGTGAGATGACATTTAAAGTTTGCTTCCTGAGAGAAGAAAAAATCCCACTCAAAACTGACTGCCAAGAACTTGCAACTCAAACTTCCTTAAACCAAGACAGACATCACAACACAGATGAGGTCCAAAGCCTAGCAATACTTGATTAAAGAGAGCGCACTACATCTAAATATTCCTTTTGACAAAAGATAAGTTACACTTTAAACACAAATATTTGAACATACTACCAAAGAGCATTAGTGTTCTCCAACCCAGAAATTCATGGTGCAATAAATTCTAAGAACCGTTGGAAAGATGCCTGAATGAGCTACTATTAAGACCACAAACATCACTCAGACAACCCAAAGCTAAGATTCGTAGGGTGATTAATTAACTAAGGCTTCTTAGTAAGGGAAATGATCTTAAGATTGCTTCTATAAGTAGCTTAATCTCAACTTTAATTTGCTATTCAGCTAATGGAAAGTTTGAGATCAGATTTACCAGAACACAATGGTTTCCACCCCAAAAAGTTGGAAGGTCGGCTCCCAGTCAAGATCAGAAAAAATGAAACAAAACTCTGAAATCAGTGGGAAGTAGTTGGGGTAGTGAGGAGTACAGTGAAGGCTGAGATTCCTCTGGCAAACAACTAGAACCAAAATAAAACATACATGGACATAGAGAATGTGAAGATGCATTTGTTAGCTGAGAAGTTATTAAAGATCTAAGCACAAGTATGGACAAATGAGATGTGGTGCTTCTCAAGAGAAAGAAGGTAGAAGAGAGGCAAACCCTAATTTCCTGGCCAGACCATTCCAAGTCACCGATTTCCCTAACACTCATGAACGATCACATGGTTCACACGATCACACGATCACATAGATATCATTTCCTTTTCATTTCCACCCAACTCTTCTTGACTTTTCCTACCAAGTCCCCTCCTGCCACCCTCTGGTCCCAGGAACTCTTCCCCACTGGCCGCGCCATCTCTGCCCAGACCTCGCGGGGACAAACCACTCGTTCCTCACCTCCAGACCACTCTCACTCCGCCCAATTCCCTCTCGATTGCCTGATTCTCACCTCTCCTGTCCCCTGT
>PVJH01006451.1:57449-102306 GCA_004026705.1 Nesogale talazaci
GTCCGGGACCGCGGCCCCTCCCTCACCGATGGTGGAGATGAAGGTGGTGTTGAAGGCGTCTTCGGAGAAGCGGAACAGGAGGCAGGTCTTGCCCACCCCTGAATCGCCGATCAGCAGCAGCTTGAAGAGATAATCGTACGTCTTCGCCATGTTCTCGCTCCGGCCTTCTGACCCGGGAGCCCGAGGAGGCGGCGGAGAAAGGCGGGGAGGGGGCCGCGGGCGAGGGGGCGTGCCCGCCGAGCCGCCACCGCTCGTCCCGCCCCGCGACCCGAGCCCCGCCCCGCCTCTTGGAGAAGGCCTGCGCGCCCCGCCCCACGCGGCCAATCCACGAGCGCTTCGTCAGCACCGTCCGTGTCCCAAGGCTTCCTGGGACTTGTAGTTTTGTCGGGAGGTCTCGGGCGTGCCCGGCGCAGGCTGGCCGGCGGGCTCTCGTGAATAAAAAAAGGTCGGCTCTCGCCTGGGTGACCCGATGGACTAAGCGTTTCCACCTGAGCCGGGAGGGTGACCCGAAGTCAAACTGAACATCGCGCCATGGGAACTTCACGGTTTCTTGTGAGGGGGGCCCCTTTCAGATCTTGAAATCTGAATCCGCCTCTCCAGCCGCTCTTGTTTGGACCCAGCTCTTCACGCTATTGTGGCGCAGCCTGCGGTTTATATCTATCTATAGGGCGTATTATTGGTTTCCCCAATTCCTGCCCAGCAACACCTCGATGCCCTGACTGGCTTTCCCATCTTCACGTCTCCCAGTCCAGAGCCAACTATGATGAGTATTTTCAAGGATCCGTTACGCACGAAACTAAAGCACACACACACACACACACACACACACACACACACACACACACACGGATGGACTTTTTAAAAATTGGGCTTGAAAATACCGTGTTCTGCTACAAGGTTGTGCTCTACAAAATTGCAAGCAGGAACTAAAGCCACTGGAATTTGGGCAATAAGATTTGAATTTTGGCCGATCACAGTTACTTTGCACCTCAGCCTTTTCATCTGTTAAATGGGTATAGCACAACTACCCCCAACTTAGCCCAGCCCCACCACCTAGAAGGTTGTGGAAAAGAATTGGAATGTTGAATATGAAAACTCCTTGAAATCAACAGCCACCAACCTCACTGCCATCCAGTGAGTTCCTACTCGTGTGCACTATGTGTAAGGTTTCCCAGACTGGAGCCTGAGAACTCTGAAACCTGTTGGCGCTGCGGTAGCTCTTCATCGCCCTAGGAACTTGCAATGGACCATGATTGTAGAGGGGCTAGTAGCATTCTGTTATATTGACTTAATCCTTTAGTATCTATAGTCTTAGACTGATTCTTTCATTGTCTGTGGACATCCCCAGGCCTTTTCCATTCCCTCTCGGCAGACAGAAATCCAGACAGACCAAACCCTTACAAAACAAGCGGGACTTAAAGCGGTAACTTCGCAGCTTCAGTCTAAGCAAACAGTATTGGGCTGCTAACCAATGTTCATGAAAAAGATGGAGTCTCCGGAGAAAGGCCTGGCGCTCTCCTTTCAAAACTCAGCCACTGGAAACCTTCTACAGCACCGTTCTCTGTTCTATCGCTTTTTAAAATTAATTGGGATTTAGTACGTAAAGCATATAATTCATGTTTCAATCACGTCAGGTAGAATAGTACAGTTGCTACAACTATCAGTTCCCCACCATTCTTTTGCTACATGGACGCCCTTTTAATCCCCCACCACCACTGTACCCCCTCCCCATGAAACCCTTATTCTACTTGCCGACCCTATAGGTTCATCAAACCTGGGTTTCATATACCAAACTCAGAAAAGCATGCAACACAGCTTCAAAAGAGTGGCCTCCATTGACACAACACCTCCGAGACACACCCTGCTATGAGTGGACAAGGATCAAACAATGGAAACCAAAAATAGAGAAACATTTGGAAACCAGATCAAGTCCAACCTGCATCATAGGAGGGTCTATAGACAACGTTTTAACTGTTCAGGTCAGATTTATCCCTTTGTCATATCTATATTCCTCTCTCCCGGGCACTCTATTTAGTGACACTTCTCATCCCTCAACTTGAAATAGGGGGAGTTCTCTGGAGCTTTATTTTTGATGTAGTTCCACAAATGAATCTTGGCCCCCCCACTGTTTCCATCACCTGCACATCTGATTTCACAATTTAGCTTCTGATACTGATCCTGTCTTCGATTTTGGATTCTGTGGCCCCCAGGCCTTCGGTACAGCACATTCTTGGAACAAGTGCAGTTGCCGTGAGTTGCGGCTCCTCTGGGGTACTGCTCTATGGCTGATGAGTAGCTGTGTAGGTCTGGGGGCCAGGACTTCTATCTGGCAGGACTCCTGTTTCTGCTTCTCTCTTCTGAGTTTTAACTTCTAATATGGAAATATCAATAACTTAAACTCATATAAACAAAAGTACTTTGGGGGGGTCCTCATTTATTGTAGAAAAGAGAAAGGAATCCCAAGTTTCCGACCCACTGGTATAGACATTTCCCTTGCATATAAGGAAATTCCTTCTGGGAGGGTGGAGGAAGTTATTGAGGAAGCCAGTGCACTTGGCCACCAAAGGTATAAGGATACACTGGACAGCTAAGTGAACAGGACAGCAGGTTTCTCTAAAACACTTCCTGAGTGCCTTTGACTTCACAGACAGTGCTGGGGATGTTCCATTCTTAAATCCGTGGAAGTGAGAATCAGCCTTCGCTTTCTAGGGGAATAGGAGATGAAAGACAGCATCATTAAGTAACACTTATTGATCATACAATACTCGGATGGCTGCTCTTGCTTAACCTTACGCCTAATTTCTAGGATGTGCTTGACAGGAACAAAGCTCTAGGGAGATCACAGTTTTAATGAGGAGGAATTTTCCCCTCTGGCACAGGCTATCTTTATAGAAGTCTATGAACTTGGCCTTAGCCAGGGTCTGAACTGAATGTAGACAGCTCAGTGGTACACCCTTATCCTCATTCCTTCAAAGATAAATGGCATCTTTTTTCTTTTTTTATCATTCTATTTGTGGCTCATACAACTCTTATCATAATCCATACATACATCCAATTTGTTATGAACATTTATACATTCGTTGCCCTCGTCATTCTCAAAACATTTGCTTTCTACTTAAAAGCTCCTCATTTCCTCCCCTTCCCACAACCCCTCCCTGACAATTTATAAATTATTATTATTTTGTCATATCTTACTCTGTCCATTTTCTTTCTTCATCCACTTCCCTGTTGTCTGTACCCCAGGGGGGAGGTTAATGTAGATCCTTATAATCAGTTTCCACTTTCTACCCCACCTTCCCTCCACCCTCCCAATATCACCACTCTCAGCACTGGTCCTGAAGGGATCATCTGTGCTGGATTCCCTGTGTTTCTGGTTCCTATCTGAACCAGTGTACATTCTCTGGTCTAGTTGAATTTGCAAGATACAATTGGGATCATGATAGTGGGAGGTTGAGGGAGGAAGCATTGAAGAACTAGAAGAAAGTTGTATGTTTCATCAGCATCTTTTTTCTTTTTAAAAATGTATGTTTCTGAAATAATTTTACATTCTACCATCAACATGGAACTATTGGCATTCTCTCTCTGTATGAATAAAAAAACACTCATGATAACTCAAGTTTTAAAAGGGCAATCAAGTTTAGAAAAGAAGCTAGAGTTAAGAATTTTCATCTTTAAAATTATTTAAAATAAAACACTTCCTTTTAATTTTCACTTCCTTGGGTTTTTTCCTAATAACAAGTGTGGTAGTTACATAATCTGGTATCAATTTACAGATTAAGAGTGTAGGAGTGAAGTCTAGCCTGTCAATCAAGACATAATCAAGGAGGCTTCTGTGTGGGCCTGGCCTTCTCCTGAGGATTCTGGGAACTCCTGTATTTCCTCACTGGAGGCAGGAGACACACACTTTCTCTGCAAGAGATGCTCTACTGATAAAACACATGGCACTAGGCTGACATAGTCCATGATCTTTAGAATTGGAGAAGCCACGTGGAAACCCCTGCCAGGACTGAGATGCTTACACCACCACTGGATCCACAAGACTTTCCATCCACTGCCCTGTGATCTTTCTGCATTTGGTGTCTTTGTATGTGTTTCGTCAATCTGAAGAGGACTTTATAGACTGGTATTGGACATATGGGCTCATATCGGATTTATGGACTTGCTCTAGACTGGGCTGGGATGTTTTCTCAATATTCAACTGTTCTAGCATATAAAGTTCTTTCTTATACACATGTGAATGTCTATGAATTTGTTTCTCTAGTTTACCCTGACTAACACACCAAATGTCTATCATACTGGGAATTTCTGACTGTCTCATTTGTGCACCACTGTTGGACCATTGGACCATGAAGCACCACTTCAAAAGAAGAGTGTGAAATTTCCCATTAAAAGATGAATAATTAATTTTTATATTGTATACCACAGTATTTGAGGGTCTCTGGTGGCAGAGTGGTTACAGGTTGGACTGCTAACAACAAGGTCAGAAGTTTGAAACCATCAATGGATCCTCGGGAGAGAGATGAGGCTTCGAACTCCTGTAAAGCGTTCCAATCTTGGAAACCGACAGGGGCAGTTCTCCTCTGTCCTAGGGAGTTGTGGTGAATCCAAATTGGCACAGTGGCAATTAGTGTTGTTTGACTTTGGGCCACAGTATTTATCCAGATATCAAATTCCGATGGAAGTGAGTGAGTACTGAAGGTACTTCTGAGAAATCCATATCCTTACTTTCTGCCGGTTGTACAAACTTATGCTGGATGTGCAACCTCACTGCAGATCACTTGCCAGACCTGACCATGCAATTTGACGCAGTAACTATGGAAACCTTCTGGAGGGTCCACACTCCATGTGACAATATGTCTGCAGAAATAGAGGATGTCCAAGAATTTTACTCTTGGTGGTTTTTGCCAGGTCAGCACTCTTTCTTTCTCTATTTAGGAAGCTTTTCTTCACATGGTGAATCATGTTCTTTACTTTCCCACTCTATTGAGATTGGCACATGACCCAGGCTGCATGCATCTGAGTTCCTGCTTGTGAATTTTCCAGTGAGGCAAAGGCCGAGTATTGATACTCAAAGGAGGTATGCCCGCTGGGAGGCCTGTGTAAGCCTCGGGCTTGGTTGATCCAGGTTTCCATTCATTTTCCTGCTTCCCCTTGGTCTTGCTCTTTGTGGCAGGTTTGATTCTTGGTCTGGCTTTCCTCGTGATAGCAAGCCTCATGGTAATGCACAATTCCAAAGTAAACTGCCTTTTATGGTAGTTTATTCTTCCTGGGCACTAAGAATCTATAAATATGTTTTTGAAAGTCTATACGTGCCCTATGAACTTTTCGTTTTCTTCTAATGGATATAAACATTTTCACTGATTTAAATTGCTCCGTGACACTTGAATACAAGGAATGCCACCCTTCTTAATTACTTAAAGCAAATTAAATTTGATCAGAACTTTCTAAGTGTCAAGGACTGGCAAAACTAGTGTCATTCGTTATTGGGAATTACCAATTTGATCCCCTTATTGGATCCTGCAAAAATTCGTGAGTTCACGCAGTAGAGCTGCTTTTAGCATGGGCTGTTCATAGACCCATCCCTGAGACGCTCGCCCCAGGGCCACCTGCTGTCAGTGTCGTTGGAGGGTGCATGTCAGCAAAACACAGTGTGGGCTTTATTGGCTTCATTGCAAACAAACACTACAGAGTCCCCAGGCTCCGGTGGCATTAGGCCCCGACACCGAGTGAGCGGGCGTGTTCCAGACGAGTCAGTCTGGCAAGGCAGAGGCTGTGGTCACTGCTTGTCAGCTCGCTGTGCGGTGGGCTCGGCGTGGGGTCCTGTGCCGGCCTGTGGCATGGACTGCTCCAGCCCCTAAGCAATAAAACGATCCTGTTGAACAACAGCAAAAAATTCATGAGTTTAAATGGCTCTGGAAAGGTAAAGTAAAGGTGGCTTCTGGTCAACAGTCTGCACTTGATGATGACACTTCTGACCCTCCACTCCCGTTCGGGTCCTCTGCCCTCTCTTGAGCATAGCTGTCCCGCAAATGTCCTTCGTGGTGGTTCTCTTCACTGAGTGATGGCTGGGCTGTTGATGAAGTTTTTTCTCTGTTGTCTCTCAGTGTGTGGACCCCCTTCTCTTCTCCCTTAACAAACTGAGCAAAGAGACCATTGCCAATTTCTTACGGTGTTGCCGGCATGTTTAGCATGAGGGCTTTCACACGATAGGCATTCAATTAAGCTGCTGAGTGGATGGAGTGACTGAATAAACATCTGACCATCACGCCAGCATTCTAGCTGTCAAATCGCATCTGGAACCTCTTTGGCTTACTATTTGTTCTAAGAGCTAGGTATTTGCGTGATTATACTCTACTTTGTATTTATATGTTGTTATTCATTCTATAAGTACACGATTCATTGTTGTGTTTAAGAAAAGTGTGTGATTACGTATTACTTCTCTAGCTTGTGAAGATCACATTGACTGATAAGCCCTCAAAAATACCTGTTTCTCCATCACCTCTGAGGAATCCACAGCATGCTCTTTGTTTAGTGATAGTCCAGTGGGATAATGCTCTCATTATCTTCATCAGAGAGGAGCAAACTGTATTCTTTCCACCCACTCCTATTTCCTGAGCAATCACTGGATAAATAATGTCTCCTCAAACAAGTGCTCATTAAGCGCGCCGTTCAGGCCCAGCCCACCCAGGCTCCCTGAGGGTACAGAGAGTTCTGCCTCCCTTCACCTTCCTACTAACTGAGGGGGGGCCCGCCACTGACAGCTCCAGCGGGAAGAGGTGAAAAGCAGTGACTGGAGGAGACACGCACATTGTGTGTACAGAATGGTCAGTGTCCATTCTGATTGGTCAAGCGTCCATTTCTAATTGGCTAGACATTCATTCTGACTAGTTGGGTATCCATTTAAAAACATGTCGTTGGGGGCTCTTATACCACTCCATTCTATCAATTATTTCAAGCATATTTGTACATGTGTTGCCATCATCATTTCCCAGACATTTTCTACTTGAGCCCTTTGAATCAGCTCCTCTCTTTCCCCCTCCTTCCCCCACCTTCCCACGATCGTGAATCCTTAGTCAATTATATATTGTCATTATTATTTCGTGTCTTGCACTGTCTGTTGTCTCCCTTCACCCACGTTTCGGTTACTTGTCTGCTTCGGTGGAAGGTGGGGCTGCATATCCAACCCCTTTCTGTCCTTTACCCCTTGGATATCCATTTTGATTGGTCAGCCTAGCTTTGGATTAGTCAGGCTTTTGACCTGGTCAAATATATATATATATATATATATATATATATATATATATGTTTTCTTTTTAAAACATTTGATTGAGGACTCTTACAGCTCTTGTAACAATCCTTACATCAATTGTATCAAGCACATGTGTACATATGTCGCCATTATTATTTTCTAGACATTTGTTTTCTCTTGAGCCCTTGATGTCAACTCCTCTTACTCCTCCTCCCCCCATATTGGTTTTTTAAAATCTTCCACACCATCACTTGGTTTAAATATAAATAAGAGGAAAATGCAAAAAAAAAATATTTGATGGAAGTATCGCATTCTCTCTGACTAACTAATCTCTTCAAGCCAGCAGGAGAGGAAGGTCTTCTGCAGCCTTCAGCCTGGGTTAATAACTATACTTGAATGAAAGACGGTCTCAGGCTTGACCCAAACCATCAAGTTGCTTCTGACTCCTAGCAATCCTCTTGTAGGGTTTTTGAGACCGCCTCATCTTTTTCCTGCAGGGTGGCTGGTGGATTTGAACTGCCAACCTTGTGGTCAGCAGCCCCACACCTAACCTTCAGTGCCCAGATGAAAGGGAACCTTTCCAGCTACGGGTAGGTGGGAAGTTAGGGGGCGGGGAATTGGTGTGGGTGGCCTATTCACCTACAACAGAGAAGTCACCCTAGTTGCTACTATTCTGAACAGAATCCGGCCCCCAGAAAGGAAGATGTAGCTTAAGTTTGCCTAGAGAGCAGTGCTCCATATTTCACTCTCTTAGGCTGGAAGTGATCCAATGGCAATAGCTTTCGGATTAAAAAGTGGTTAGGAGAAACTCATTCTAATGAAATCTCTTAGATTATTTCTGACTCTGGTAATAAAACTCCTGACAACAAATAAACCCAAACCCCAACTCACTGCATTCTGTCAGTTCTGACTCATCGTGACCCTCTGTGGGTTTCAGAGACGATAACCCTTTGCAGGAATAGAACGTCCCATGGAGCAGAGGGCAGCTTCAAACTGTAGGCTTTGCGATCACAGCCCAACGAGTAACCACCACGCCACCAGTGCTCCAAATAGAGTTGACTTTGTGAACCTAGACATGACTGCATTGGCTTGTGTCAAATAATGGCATCCATGCAGGAAGTACTGTGCATTTGGAATAAAGTCTCTTATAAGCTTGGGTAATTAAAGAAAACCTCTCAGGGCAAAGTTTCAAGTGGCTTCTAGTCCAACAGCTAAGTTTGTGTGCTCAAACTCACAATCAGCTTCATCTTGGGGTGCTTTAGAGAGCAAAGAGAAAAACGTGCAACTCAAATTGGCATAAAGGTATTTATTTAATCGCATGCTTAAAGAATCAGAAACATGTTTAGGAACAGGTGAGGTACAGTCCATCAGGTCAAATGGCTGCCTGAAACCTGGTTTCTTGCTTTCATTTCTTAGCAATGTTTCCAAATAGTGCTCTTTTCAATAGACCTGCAGCATGGAGTTGAAAAATATCTTTCTGAAACACCTGGGACTCTGCATTTTCAGATTTCGTCTGAACAGAATCGGGGGAATCTGCTTCCCCAAGAGCTCAAACAAATACCTGGAGTTGAGTTCTACGGTCCTTGAACGCCACCACCTGTGCTTATTCCCGCTCACCTGTCCGTCCTGCGGGCTAGCTTGCATGCTGCTGTGGCCTCAGCAGGGCCACCCCTGGGGGACAAGTTTCAGCAGAGCATACAAACTAAGACGGACCAGGCCCCAAAGGAAAGGCAGACCACTTCTGAAAAATTCGTCACTCACAACCTCATGAAGGGCAGCAGAGGATTGTCTGAGAGAATGTCTGCAGATGAGTCTCTCAAGCGAGGAAGTGCTCAAAAAGGAACTGGAGAAGAGCTGCCTCTTCGATGTCGAGTCAGCCCAATGTCAACGCTAACGGATGGAGCGAAATGTTCAGGATGGTCTTTTGCTGAAGGAGCATAACAAGCTATGAGAAGGAACAGCTACCAAACCCAAAGGGGCAGTTGTTAAAACAGAACAAAGGGATGCTGAGTCATTTAAAATCAGAGAAGTATGTAGCAGGGTTGTCTCCTGTTAGCATACTTATTCAATCTGTATGCTAAACAAATACTCCCAGAAGCTGGACTCTATGGAGGTGAGTGGAGCATCAAGATGGAAGGTTCATTAACAACTGCAGTATCCAGGTGAAAAAACCTTGCTTGCTCAAAATGAACAGCACTTGCAGCACTCACTTAGGATGTTCAAAGACTGTCTCCTTCAGTGTGGGTACACCTCACAACAGGACCAGTGAAGAAAGCCATGATAGAGAAAAGATTAAAGTTGTCAAGGATTTTATTTTATTGGACTCACAATCAAGGAAGCAGTAGTCAAGAATTCAAATGTTTCACATTGAAAAATCTGCTGCAAAAGACTTCCATAAAGTGTGAAAGAACAAAGACATTAGTCTGAGGACTAAGGTGAACCCTACCCTTGTTTGTTTTTTTTCATTTTATTCACTTGCATAGGAAGTGAATCTGGACAATTAATAATGAAGACCAGAGGAAAATCGAGGCATTTGAATCATGGGGTTGGGATGAAAATGGAATATATGTATGATGGACTGCCAGGAGAATGAACAAAT
Source organism: Nesogale talazaci (assembly GCA_004026705.1). NCBI lineage: Eukaryota > Metazoa > Chordata > Mammalia > Afrosoricida > Tenrecidae > Nesogale > Nesogale talazaci. The sequence continues at coordinate 67,298 of PVJH01006451.1, forward strand.
CTATGGAAAAAGAACAGCCAGGAAGTGGGAATGGCAGGACTTTGTCTCCTGTGTTTATGATATGCTATCAAAAGGGACCAGAGTCTGGAGAGGAGCAACCTTCTTACTAAATTAGTGTCAGCAAAAAAGAGAGGGAGACCCTTTGTGAGATGGATGCACACAGCGGCTGCAACTATGGGCACAAACAAACAAACAAACAAACAACTACTGTGAGGGTGGTGCAGGGCCGGGGCATGTTCCTGTTCTAGCACCTAGGCCTGCTGGGAGCCAGATCCAACTGGGCAGCACCTCTCAATAGCAACCTGTAGGTAAGGTTCACGTGCACATCAATGCCAGCCACGTGGCTGACTGTGTTCACATCTCTGGAGAAATGGAACTGAACTGAGGAAAATTCTGACTTGCCATTCTCGCGCGTGGATGAAGTGACAAACTGAGAAGAGGCAAATAGAAACTATTATCTCCTCAAAGAGCCTACCTACTGCCCACTAGACATGGTGTGTCTCTGACACACAGAGACCCCAGAAGGTAGAGTAAAACTTCCCCAATGGAGTTCTAAGCTCATAATCCTTTGCAGAAGGCAAGGAAACTGACTGTTACCTCCTTCTGCCACTGAGCGCCTAGTGGTTTCACCCTCCGTCCTTTCACTCAGCAGTGGAGCACTTGACCTGCTGTGCCACTTGAGCATCCTTGAAAACCCAAAGTCAGAGATAACCTGTCCCCCAACCTTTTGGACACCAGGTCCCTTTCTTTTTTTTCTTTTTAATTTCTTAAAATAATTTTATTGGGGGCTCTTACAGCTATTATAACATCCAGTACATCATCTGTATCAAGCAGATTTGCACACATGTTGCCACATTCATTTCCAAACGTTTTCCACTTGAGCCCTTGGTATAAGCTCCGCTTAAAAAAAAAAAAAAGCTCCTCTTTTCCCCTCCTCCCTTTTTAAAAAATGAATCATTTTATTGAGTACTCATACACCTCCCCTCACGATCCATACATATATCAATTGTATGCAGATCTCATTTGCACACTTATAGTCATCATCACTCTCAAAACATCCTCCCTCCACTTAGGCCCCCGGTTCCACCTCCCCATATTTCCCTTCCTCCCTCCCTGCCATGAACCTTTAATAATTTACAAAATGCTATTTCATATTGTACATTGTCTAATGTGTCCCTTCACTCACTTCCCTGTTGGCTATGCCCCAGAGAGAAGGTTATATGTAGATCCCTGAAATTGGTTCCCCCTTTCTACTCCACCATCCCTCCTCCCTCCCAGTATCACCACTCCCATCACTTGTCGTGAGGGAACATCTATCCTAAATTCCCCATGTTTCCGACTCCAGTGTACATCCCCTGTTCTAGTCGAACTTGTCTGGTAGAACCGGGAGCATGATAGTGGGTGTGAGGAAGTATTTGAGAACTAGAGGAAAGATGCATATTTCATTGTTACTACACTGTACTTTAACTGACATCTCCTCCCTGCAACCCCTCTGTAAGAGGATGTCGCTTCACCTATTGTTGGGCTTTGGGTCACCAATCTGTACTCCCCCCTATTTATAATGATATAATTTTAGTTCTTTGATACCTGACACTGGATCTCTTCAACACCTTTCTTATCCTATGTCAGCAACCAACAAAATATCGATGACATTGGCGCCCTTCACCTTTAACTTTTCATCAGGCTTTCACAAGTCTGTCCTGGGACTTTGTAATGGAAAGAGAATCGGTGACTTGTTTCCAGCTCTGCCACTAATTAACTGTAGGTTAAAAAAGCCACAATATCTTCTCTGTGCTCAGTTTCCTCATCTAAAACAAGTGGGTTACAGAGTGGGAGCTAGATTTCGTCTATAAAATTCTTTGGTTCTTGGATACAAACTCCAGTAGCAGATGATCTGAGCTCTGCCCTGGGACTTCCTGGTCAATAGGTATGGGTCTCCCAGGGCATTGGGGTGACCTTGATGCATCACATGGTGAAGCAAAGGAATTTATCATCAGTCTCAAGAGACTTTGGAAGTCCCATTGGGGCCACGCAGGGTGGGGTACTGGGAAGAAGCACAAGACATCTAGTTCCTTGTTCTAAAGCGGCATTAAATTCACCCTTATGACTCAGTTATCAGCACTTCTCTCTTTCTAGAGTGCAAAGTTTCAACCCTTTTCGAGATGGCAAGAACAACTTATTGAGTTGCCAAGCTATTGGGTGAAGGGGAAAAATAACATTCTGCTGTTTCCTTTGAGACAAATTCATTCCCATTTCTGCCTTTGATTCCTAAATAATAATAAGAAGAATTTCTCAAATAGCCATCTCTCTACCTTTCCTCATGGTAAGAGTTTACTCAATGGAGTTGGTGGCGCAATGGGCTAAGTGTTGGGCTACTAGCGAAATCCCCTGGGTCTCTCTGCAGGAGACTGTGAGGCCATCTGTTTCTGCAAATATTTTCAGCCACCTAAGCCCTAGAGAGCAGTTCTACTTGGTTCTACAAGTAGGGTCACTCTGAGTCAGCGTTGACGAGGCGGCAGCGGGTTTTTATTAGAATCATAGGGCATGAGAAATTGACAGATGAAACGGACCTCGTTTGTCCACTGACCAGCTGTGAGATCCTTGGCAGGACAGCGAATGCCTAACAACCTGGTTTCTCAGACTGTTCTATTTTTAAATATTGGACTGTTGATGAGCATCGAGATTGTTTATTCCAATGTTTCTCAAAGCGTGTGTCTTAGGCCACCGTGAAATGCAGCAGATGCTAGTAGGTGACACCAGAAGAAGGCGTGCCCCTGTTCAACCTTTCCCAGCAGTGTTGCGGTTCTCAGAATCGGCAATGTGCTGCTGCCTACTGAGTCTCCATGACTGGCCAGGTGTCCTGCACACAGCCTCCCCCATGCTCCCGTCCACAGAGCCCTTTTGAACAGGTCCTTTTAAGGGTCCCATGTTCTGCAGCATATCCCAGGGGACTTCCACAAGCTGCTGGGGAAATACCATTAACTGTCAATCCCATTTTTTCACGAACGTTTTGAAGCCTCTTCATATGTTGGGAAACCTGCTTTAATCTAATCCCATGATTTCAGATATGAAGATATTAAATGATAAAGTCTTACTATCAAGATGAAAAAATCAGCATATGGACAGGAAGCTGTTGGGAAGGAAAGAACCCTGGTGGTACAGTGGTTACCTGTTGGGCTGTGACCCACATGGTCGACAGTTCAAAGCACCAGCAGCTCCATGGGAGAAAGATGGGGTGTTCTATCCCCCTAAACAATTACAGTCTCAGAAACCCAAAGGGGGCCCTGATGACTCCAAAACCCAGCAGCATTGCCTTGATGGCAGACAGAGATAGAGTTGGGAAGGAAGACAACATTTATTGCCAGAGACCCTAACAACCGTGCTGAGAATACCTGTACCTGCCTCCATACCCAGAGTGTCAGGACAAGGGTCACTTCTGCTGCCCCTGCCACTAACCAAACCAACAGAACGACCAGCCAGCAGCCGTGGGGGTGGGGAGCAGGGCAGTGTGCTGCACTAGCTAGTTTTTTCCCACCTAGGACAGCTGCTTTACCACCAGTCCATGGGGGAATGGCTGATACTGTATTAAAGGGAAGTGAAAGTCACCTTACATGTAAGAGGAACAAATTCATCTAGAATTGCGAAAGTGAAAAAGAACTACATTCTTAAATGAGCATTCCACATGCATTTTTGAGAAGAAGGTTAATGGCAAGTAATTAAGCTAACATTACTGAGAGGTTTACCCCACCCTTCTTTTGTATTATTTGATATCTTAATGTGCTATAGGGTATGTTAGAGGGACATGTCACACTCATGCTAATTTACAGTGCTGTACAGTGACCTGACAAGGAAATATTCTTAGATGAGATGAATTCTAGAAATTTCTGGAGGGCACGAATTATCTTCACATTGTATCCCAGTGATTGACAAATGACATGGCACTGCAGTTGCATGTAGCAATAAATATGTTTGCATCGATTAGTTGAGTGTAATCTAGGGGCTGCTTGTTAGTCGTTGCTGAGGCAGTGCTGCCTCCTGGCCACATCACATATGTAACAGAACAAACTGTTGCGCTCTCCTACGTCCTAATCGAAAGATTAGGCTATCATGGAATTAGACCATGGTCTTAGTCATTGTTAGGAACAGACCAGGTATGTGCATAGCGACCCTGTGTACAACAGAAGGAAACATCGCCAGGTACCATCCTCACACCCTTGCTGTGTCAGAGTCCATTGTCGCAGCCCCTGTGCCAGTCCGAGGAAACGGCATGGAGGCCACATCGGACCTCCTCCAGCTCTCAAGGCCAAGTTCTGTGAGCCTTTGCTCAGGCATGCTTCCACTTTTTGTGCTGTACATGCCTCCCTTTTTACCCTATTCTGACACCGACTGCCCCTTGTGCAGCACTCTAGTTCTGTGGCTAAGTTTAAAAATTTATTGCAATGGCCACACAGAACTCACAGGCATGCTCATTGCTACGGGTTTAGTAGGGAAGTTAACTCGTGAGAAATGCTTAGGATACAGTTGCTTGTCTGGTCTTTGTTCAGTTGGGATTCTGCTATGCTCATGGCACCTCTCTCTCTCTCTCTCTCTCTCTCTTTCTGTCTGGCTCTCAGTCATTGGACTTGGCCTCTGCCTTGCTCGAGCAATGTTATAAAGTTCTTTCATAGCTGCTAGTAAATGCCCAAAGAGCATGCCACACTCCTCCAAGCCTCAACCCAAAGGTATTCAGCTATAGCTCCATGGATTAGCAAACCTAGCTCTCCAAGTGCCCAGATGCACCCCACTCCACAAGTCAACCTCCTGCCCCAAAGCATTCAGCTTTCCTGGCTCTGTGGGTAGGAAGTTCACCACTCTATCTCCTGCTCCTGCTCCTGCTTCTGATGCACCTCTGCCACTCCCTTGGCACCAAAGCTGACCCCGGGACCAAGGTGGCAGGATGCGCAGGGATCTTGATGTCAAAAAGACAAGTTCTACTCCTGGCTCCTCTCTGTTGCTGGTAGCAAAATCCCCCTTCCTGCTTCTGAGATGACTTGTATGAACAGCATGGTAAAGCCCTTGAGGCTGTCATTTGTGGGTGGGCATGATTCAAAATGAGAAGAAACAGCTGCAAAAAATCTGTTAGTAATCAGAAATTGTAATAAACAAAGTATGAATCTAGAAAAATTGAGAGTTGTGCAAAATGAATTGAAGTGTTTGTGGCTGAAATGGACTGGTGTTGGCCATGTGAATCAGACAATCATAGGATTTACTGTGCTGGTGATGGAAGATTCAGGAGGGACAGCATTGTGCTCGCGTTCAAAAGCACAGTTCAAAATCTATTTTTAAGTACCATACTGTTTTTTTGTGTGTGTGGTAGGATAATATCTATCCACATACAAGGAAATCCTGTCAAGAAAATTATTATTCAAATTTATACACCAACCCCTAAAGCTAGTGATACAAAAATTGAAGAATTTTACCAAGGTCTTCAGATCCTCAGTCCAAAATTGATCAAACATGCAGTCAAGATGCATAAAAAATTACTGATGGTTGGAATGCAAAAGTTGGAAACAAAGAGCAATTATTGGAAAATCTGGCTTTGGTGATAAAAATGATAGAATTTTTCAAGGCTCAAGATATCTTCATCACAAATATTTGTTTTTTTCAACAAGACAAAAGGGAGCTATACACATGGACATCTCGCAATACACATGGACATCTTGCAAATCAAATTGGCAACATTGGTGGGAAGACATGGAGCAAGGAATATCATTGCTGATGTCAGACAGCTCTTGGATGAAAGCAGAGAATACAAGAAAAGTGCTTACTTATGTTTGTTGACTATGCTAATGCATTTGATGGTGTGGATTATAATAAACTATGGATAACCTTGTGAAGAATGGGAATCCCAAACATCCTAGCAAAACCAGAATTCCACATGTGCTCATGCAGCCCCTGGACATGAATCAGGAGGCTGTTGCACAAACAGAGCAAGGGAATGCTGCATGGTTCAAAATCAGGAAATGGGTGTGGCAGGGTTGTATGATCTTTCCATATTTATTCAACTCTGACTAAGCAGTCAGAGAAGCTGGCTTCTATGAAGAGCATGGCATCAGGATTGATGCCATATGACATATGACATGCAAATGACACAACCTTGCTTGCTGAAAATGAGAAGAACTTTGAAAGCCTTTGCTGATGAAGATCAAGAGTTATAGCCTTTAGTAACAATCACAACTCAATGTAAGGAAGGTCAAATTCCTCACAACTGAACCGAAAGGTAACATTGTGATGAAAGGAGAAAACATTGCAGCTGTCAAGGATTTTGCTTTGGTTGGGTCCATAATCAATGATGACGGAAGCAGTGGGCAAGAGCTCAAAGGACACTTCGCATTGAGTAAATCTACTGCACAAGATTTCTTTAATGGGCTGAAAAGCGAGAGTGTTACTTTGAGGACCATGGTTCACCTGTCCCAAGGCATGGTATTTTCAATCAGTTCGTATGATGTGAAAGTTGGACATTGAACAAGGAAGACAGAGACACATTGATGCATTTGAATTATGGTTCTGGCAAAGAATATTGAAAGTACCATGCACGGTGAAAAGAACCAACAAATCTGTCATGGACAAAATATAGTCAGAATGCACCTTACAAGCAAGAATAGCAAGACTTTGTCTTATGTACTTTGGATATACTGTGTTAGTCTAGGAAGACTAGAGAAACAAATCCATATAAAGTCATATGTGTATAAAGGGGAGTTTTATGTAAGAGTAATTATACATTAATAAGGCATCCCAACTCTATCCAGATCAAGTCCATAAGTCTTATACTAGCCCATATGTCCGACACCAATCTATAAAGTCCTCTTCAGACTCATGTAACACATACAATGATGCCAAATGCAGAAAGAACACAAGCTGGAGTGGTGGTGGTGAGTCTTGTAGATCCAGTGGCATTGTAAGCATCTCAGCACTTTCAGGGGTCTCCACGTGGCTTCTCCAGGTCCAGGGTTCTGATTGCATCAGACTTCTCCTCAGGGATGTATTACAAGGAGTCAGTAGAGAGAGAAAATGTCTCCCACCTCCAAGGAGGAAAATTGGGATTTTCCAGAATTCTCAAAAGAAGGCCATGCCCACATAGAAACCTCATTGGCTACCACCCAATTCGCAGACTAGACTCTCCCCTTTCATTCTTAATCCTCTCAAGTCACAAATTGACACCAGATTATGTAACCACACATATTATCAGAGAGGCCAGTCCCTGGAGAAGGACATCATGTGTGGGAGAGTTGAAGGGCAGCGGTAAATGAAAGACCCTCCACAAGATGGACTGACACCAACCAGGGGTGGGAATCAACCGGTTGGCAGTGGTTCAGCAGAACTGAAAGCTATTTTTTTGTTGTTGCAATCTGAGAACAGGTTGTTAAAATGACACTTGTAATCAGGGTTCTCTAAAATGGAAATCACAAATTAGCATTCCTTACTCTTTTAAAATTTTCATCTGTCCAACAATGCAATTTAAGTCACTGTCATGATGTCTATTCTGTCAATTGTATAAAAAATTAGACTGAACTTTGTTTATAATATTTATTTATTCATTTCAAAAAACCCATTATACTTTCGATGAAAGACTTCATTTTTATTCTCTAGCCTTTGTTCTTTCAATAAACAAACATGTAATGTAAATAGGATAAGTACCACAGAACAAGAGACTGTCATTCATTTCATCTTCGTGTCATATCTCAAACTCTCAGAGATATGATGAGTGAATTACATAATTCCTGAAAATGTTCAAAGAGCTAAAAATACTGTCAGAACAGTTGATGCAAGTTCAGCAGCAGTGAAGAGTTCTTCAAAGATGAACAGAAAACGCTCAGAGAAAAGTCCCCAAAGTGTTTCTAATATAGCAAACACAGTGACTGTTGTCTAATTGGCCTACCTTGAACGGAATGGGATCTGACCACACTGAAAAGATGGTGGAGCCAAGGAAGAGAAGAGCCGGTGAGGGTGCAGTATAGCACTGAAGGAAGTCTATACAACTTGCTTCTAGTTCTTTAATGCTCCCCCGCCTCACTCACATGATCCCAACTCTGCCTTACAAATCAAGCTAAACCAGCGCATGTACACGGGTACAGATAAGAGCTGGAAACACAGGGAATCCAGGACAGATGAACCCCTCAGGCCAATAATGAGAGTAACAATACCAGGAGGGGAAGGGAAAGTGGGGGAGAGAGGGCCAACTGATCACAATGATCTATATGTAATCCCTCCCCATCCGCCGGGGGACAGAACGACAGAAAGGTGGGTGAAGGGAGACGTCGGTCAGTGTAAGACATGGGGGGAAATTATAAATTTATGAAAGGTTCATGAGGGAGGGAGAAAATGAGCTGATACCAAGGGCTTAAACAGAAAGACAATGTTTTTTAAATGATGATGACAACATATGTACAAAAGTGCTTGATATAATGGATGGATGCATGGATGATAGATAATAGATTATGGATGGATGGATTATGATAACAGCTATACAAGCCCCCAGGAAACTGAGATTTAAAAAAAGAAAGAAAAGATGATGAAGGATGAGTCACACAGCTGCTAAGGCTGGGATCAAGGCAAAGAATACTGCAAGTGAGGGTGCCAATCAAGAAGCAATAGGAAAATATCTTAAATAACAGTTGCATGTTTGTCAGGGATTATTTATTTTTTCATTAATATTTTAAAACTTTTTCTTGGGCTGAGCCCCAGTGGTGTAAGTGGTTGAGTGCAGAACTGCAGCCCGCAGGCTTGGCGGTTCAAATCCAGCGGCGGCTGGGTAGCGCCCACGACCGCCAGAGGCAGTGATGCCCACACAAAAAAAAAAAAAAGGAAAACTTTTTCTTATGACATAATCTAGTTTGGTGTACCTCTTTTATTGCACTTATTTAAGTATTAACTTATAAAATAACAAAATGCCTTTCAGCATATCTATATATTTAAAGTGATCATTAGGGCAGCGAGCCAGCCATTAAGTTATCCAAATCCTATGACTGGCTCAGGCCTCAGAACCATTGGGAGGACGGTCCAGGGCTGAGTGGTGTTCGTTCGGTGATACGTACACGGGGCTGCTATAAGTCGGAACCAACTGGAGGGCACCTAGCAGCAGAAGAGTCATCACAGCTAATCAGGTTAACAAGCATTTAGAGCTGAGTCATGTAATTAATTAATTCAATCCGTATCTTTCCCTGCCTTCTTACCCAGACCCTGTAGGAAAACAAAGGTCGGTGGTAAGAGTAACAACGGTGGTAAGAGTTCACTGCACCGCACTGCACTCTCGCCCACTGATTCCCTCCTTCAGGCACCGGTCCCTCCTGACAACATGCTCCAAGTGTGTGCTACATTGTACAATCTTTGCTTCTGCAGAGTCTTCTGGCTGCATTTCCTCCACCATCTCTATGTTCCCTTCCGCTGACAGGTCCTGCTAAATCTAATTTGTCAATTAAATATAATTCAAATGCACCACTTCTTCTCTGGTCTTCCATAAAGATACCATGGATTAGGTTTGGAACACCTTAGTTCTCTGAGTGCCATTTTGACTTTTTAACACTTTAGGGAGGTATTTTGCAGCACTTTTGTTCAATGCAGCACATCCTTTGATGCTTCCATGAACGTTGTGAGTCCAACCAAGCAACCAAAGTTCTTACCAACATCAACATTTTCTCAATTTATTATGATGTTGCTTATTAGCTCAGTCGTGAGGGTTTATATTTTATTTACATATGTTGAAGTATAATCTAAATTGAAGGTGACAGTTTTTGAACTTTGTTAGTAAGGGCATCAAGACCTCTTGGCTTTCAGTAAACAAGGTTATATTATCGCAGCGGTTCTCAACTTGTGGGTCACAACCCCTTTGGGGGTTAAACGACTCTTTCATAGGGGTCGTCTGATTCATAACAGTAGCAAAATGACAGTTATGGAGTAGCAATGAAAATAATGCTATGGGGCTGAGCCCTGGTGGCGCAGTGGTTGTGTGCAGGACTGCAGCCCACAGGGTTGATGGTTCAAATCCAGCAGCAGCTCTCCAGGAGCAAGGCTGGGCTTTCTACTCCCATCAGGGCAGTGATTCCCCCTCCCTCCCAAAAGAAAATAATGTTATGGTTGGTGGAGAGTAACCACAGCATGAAGAGCTGTATTAAAGGGTCACAGCATTAGGAAGGTAGAGAATCACTGTATTATCTGCATATGGAGTTTGTTTCTGATGCATATTTTTATACATACAGTGCACCTTCTCAGATTATTTGCTCATCATACAGATTGAATAAGTATGGTGAGAGGCTACAACCCTGATGCCTAACTTTCCTGCTTTTAAACCACACAGCATCCACTAGTTCTATTCCAATAACTGCCTCGATCTGTAATATAGGTCCTCAGGCGCACAATTAAGAGTTCTGGAATTCATCACAATGTTAGCCAAATTTGGCATGAGTCACACAATAGAATGCCTTCACATAGTCAATAAAACACAAATAAACATCTTTCTAATAATCTCTGCCATCAGTCAGGATCCACTTGACTTTAGCAATGATAGCCTTGATCCACATTGACTTCTGCACCTAGCTTGAATTTCTGGCAGTTTCCTGACCATGTAATTCTGCAACCATTTCTGAATAATCTTTTAGCAAAATTACTTGTGTGTGATATTCATGGTATTATTCAATTCCAATAGTCTGTTGAATCATCTTCCTTTGGAAGGGGCACAAATACAGATCTGCAGTTTGGAAACATAGTTTAGAGAATGCTCTAAGTGTTGCATATGTTTGCTGAAAGATTTCAGTCAATATTTCTTCAGGTCCTGTAGCCTTGTTCTTCATGAGTGCTTTTAGTATAGTTGGAAATGTCAACTGTGTTCTTCCTTTTTGTTGTCAAGGTCATTGCATATCTCATTGCAGTACTTTATCTTCTTGAGCTGCCCTTTGAAGGCTCCTATTCCATTCTTTTGCTTCATCATTTCTTTCATCACTTTAGCCAGTTTGTGTGCAAGTGCAGGTTTCAGAGTCTGTTCTAACTTCCCTTTGTATATTTTCTCTTCTATCTTTTTAATGACTTTACTCATATATATAATATATCTATCTATCTATATCTATCTATCTATCTATCTATCTATCTATCTATCTATCTATCTATCTATATATATGATGACCTTGTTGCCATTCCACACCACACCTCATTTGGTCTTTGGTCATCTATATTCAATGTGGCAAATCCACTCTTGAGATGGCTTCTAAATTCAGGTTAGATATACTAAGAGTCATATCAGTCTCGTTTGTCACCTGTGTTAGACACCTGTGTGTCTACTACTTAAAATAAGTAAGGTATTTGTTGGTAACAGCAGGTAAGACACTTAAAACACCTCACATGTGTTCTATAGTCACAGAGGAAATTATTTATAGTGTCCAGATTTGTGCAGCCTCTAACTATTAGCTCATATTTTTTACCAGAGTTTAGCATACTTATTATTTAGTCTGATACCATTTGTTCCTAAATTCTGCTAAGAAGGGACCTCTTTCTGAGTCCCCTTATTTACAGAGCTCTACCTTGGCTCTCCTCTGGATATCCCCCCTCCCTTGACGCAAAAGGTCCCAAAGCCAATTGAGTGCACTCACTCTTTCTAGGCCACATCCAGGGACCAGACTGCAGAATTCCCTGGCAAATCCTCTTCCCCTTGCCTACCTTTCAAGGGGGCACTGCACTCCTGAGGTGGCCTCACAGGCCCAGCAAGTGGTCGAGCTGGAGTGGTGCTGCGACTGGAGCTGGGGGCTGGGGGCTGGAGTGCAGATGTGTTTGTTCTGTAGGGTAGGCCTGGGGGTGGGAGAAAAGGGACAAGTCTGAGGCCAGAATTCCTCTTCCTACATACAGCACTGTGGTATACAACTCTGAGAAACCAGGATATTCCTAATCCAAGCCTATTTTTTTTCTTTAAGATCACTTATAACAATCCATATATCAATTGTGTCAAGCATATTTGTACATGTGTTGCAATCATTATCTTCTAAGAATTTATGGGGATGTTTGAGGCCCAAGCCTATTTTTTTATTTCAAAATAGCATTTTTATTATATAAAAATGTAAAAATCCAGCAAAATCAGAAATATGGATATATTTTCCTGGGATTTCACATTTGTTGATTTTTATTCATAATCTCTTTTTCAATACAGTTTATAATCTCGTCCCCACTCCCAGCCTCAATATACAGGTGCTAAGTGACAGAAAGGCCCAGAATAAATACATCCCCAAACAGGTAAAGCTGTGGAGCCCAGTGCGTGCAACAGGTTTGATGAGAGCAGGGTGCCGGGGACGGTATTGTGGAAATCGAAGAGTAAGACCAGGTACACGAAAGGTTTGAGCTCAAGTCCTTCAGTCATCCTTGTCTTTGGCTTCGCGCTTCAGGATGCGCTTGAACTCGATGTAATTGAAGTTCCTCTTCTTGTCGATGGGCGCTTCTCTGTACAGCTCATCCACTTCCTCGTCCGTGAAGCGGTCTCCCATGGTCGTCAGCAGCTCTCTCGGGTAATCCTCCTGAATGGTGCCTGTTGCTTCTTCATCGAAGGAGGCAAAAGCGTTTCTGAGGACATCTTCCAGGTCCATCCCGTTCAGCTTCTCCCCAAACATTGTGAGAAACATGGTGAAGTTGATGGGGCCGGGAGCCCCATTCATCATGGTGTCCAGGTACGCCTCGGTTGGATTCTTCCCAAGAGAAGCGAGCAGATCATGCAAATCCTCCTTGCCGATGGAGCCGTATCGATTCTGATCGATCATGTTGAAGGCCTCTTTGAACTCCTGAATCTGAGACTGGTCGAACATGGCAAACACATTGGACGCTGCACGCTGGGGGAGCTTCTTGGTGGTCTTGGTCTTTGCCTTTTTGCTCGACATGGTGACTGTTTGGGTAGTTCCAAGGCAGAGCCGGGGCGCCTGCAGCGAAGCGACCAGCGACGGCGAGACAGTGGATTGGGCCAGAGCACGACAGCAGGCGCCCCACACTTCCTGCCTCGGGAGGCGGGCCCCAAGCCTATTTTTTAAGGTCACTATAAAGGCGGATTTATCAAGGTGGGAGACTAGCTCGTTCTCCTCAAGTGCCATTTTTAAATATTTACACAAATGGCAATGTAGACTCCCACTTTCCCTCTCACAATGATGGCATTGGAGCTGCTCTTGAGGCAGATTGATTTTTAGTGTGATTTTTTTTTTAATATAAAGGATCAGGGCAGGTAGAGGGTGAAGTACTTTATCACTTAATACAACATCGTTCCAACTATGTCTCAACCAACTGGTCCTACGCCCCAGCCTGCAAGGAGAAGCTGGGGGAGAGAGAGAGAGAGAGAGAGATTAATGTGCATTGAGAACCACAACTATGTGGCATGGCTGTTTTCATATCATGTCTGCCAGCACCCCACTGAGCCCCTGGTCTTGATTGCTGTCATTTCCCTGTCGAATGTGTCTTCCCTGCTGATGCCCATACGTGTTCAGAGGCAGGCCTTTGCAAAGGCCTCTTCCAGGCAATGAAGGATGAACTCGAGGGCCAGGCTTCCTTGATTGAACAGCACCTCAGCAACTCTCAAAGCTTTTCTATCTGTTGTGTCACCTGTGAAAGGAGCAGACTCAGCCAACCCTGCCTCCCAGTGCCCTCGGGCAGGCTTCAGTAATGTGGCAGGGATGGACTTTGCAATGTAAAGTCACACTCATATGAAAGGCCACACCAGAGTGACTTCATCCAAAGTGGACCAAGCCTGGAGTGCACCCTGCTTTCCCCTGCACGGTTCAGTCTGGAAGTCAGCTCACTGATGGCAGGCTCACCTGACCTGCCCAGAAAGCAGGGCCTGGACCTGGGAGTAGGGTGCAGAGCATGTAATCAGGCCTGGTCCAGATTTCTGCAGGGGCACATGGCAGGAAGATCCACTGGGTTTTGCTGGTGGCTGGTGAGGGACTGATCTCTGTAGATAAAGGGCAAAGAATAAGGTGTCCCTATTATCCCTGGGTGTGTTCTGGAAAGATTCTTGGAGTCTTAAGTGTCATACTGAAGGGACAGTTGTTTCTGATTGTCTGCCTACTGCCCCTTCCTATTTTCCCTGCCTCTGTTTGCTTGGTGACAGAAAGTTCATAGAAGTGGTGTTTACTTCAAGGCCCACGTTTACTGAGAACAAGGAACTCAGGAGTCATTGTTAGGGCCTATTCCTTCCTTTAAAGGTTTGAGTCTTACAATGATCACTGGAAGACATATTTATGGGATTTGCCGGATCCTAGTTGGGAATTGTTGGCTATGGTAGATACCATGGATTTCTCCTTACACTCCTCCCCTAAGAGCATTCCTCCTTCAACCTCCTGGAGTTGCTGTGTTTCTCAAATGAGTACTATACTCAGCCCTGTGTTCTAGTTATGCTTGCTTGTACAACTTCTTCCTTAATGTAAGATGATCTTACATCTTACATCTGAATGGTCCAGAGCAAGCTTAGTCATTTTCAAATCTCAATGATACCAGATCCTTTCTTAGAGGTAACACACACACACGCACACACACACGAAAATGAAAAGCTTGCGTGATGAGTCTGATGGCTATAGTGGCCTCTGCATTGTTTCAAGGCATAGTGACCCCTGTGACAGAGTGGAGCTGCTGCAGGAGGTTTTCTAGGCTGCAATCTTTTTTCATTTGTTCCTATTTAAAAAAATATTTCTATTTGCATATCGTTCACATCTTTTTTAAAAAGCATTTTATCAGGGACTTGTACAATTCTTATCACCGTCCATATATCCATCCATTGTATCAAACACATTTGTACATTTGTTGCCATCATCATTCTCAAGACATTTTCTTTCTCCTTGTGCCCTTGGTATCAGCTCCTCATTTCTTTCCCCCCACCCTGCTCTCCTCTCCCTCATTAACCCTTGATACTTTATAAATTATTATTATTTTGTCAAAATTTACACTGTCCAATGTCTCCCTTCACCCACTTTTCTGTTGTCCGTCCCCCAGGGAGGAGGTTATACATAGATCCTTGTAATTGGTTCCCACTTTCTACCTCCTCTTTCCTCAATCCTCCTGGTATCGCCACTCTCACCCCTGTTCCCGAGAGGTTCATCTGTCCAGGATTCACCGGGTTTCCTATCTGTACCCATGTGTCGGCGTGGCATTCCTGATAGACCTAAGAAGTGTTGTGGGCAGAACATCTGGTCTAGCCAGATGTGTAAAGTAGAATTGGGATCATGATGGTGGTGGTGTGGGGCAAACATTTAAGAACTAGAGGAAAGTTGTATGTTTCATCGTTGGCACACCGCACTCTGACTGGCTCGTCTCCTCCCTGCGCCCCTTCTCTAAGGGGATGTCCAGTTGCCTAAAGGTGGGCTTTGCGTCCCCAATCAGCACTCTCCCTCATTTGCAAGGATATGATGTTTGTTCTTTGTTGCTTCCCACCTTATCCCTTTGACTAGGCTATTCTCTTTATGGGAATAGAGCACCTGGTCTTTCTCCCAGGTTGCTGCAGGCAGCTTGAAGTCGCTAAGATTTGGGTTAATAGCACAGAGATTGACCATTATATTACCAAGGCTCCTGATGAAAATGATTGAAAACCTTAATTTGCATTAGGAAATTTCAATTGCAGGTACTTTTTCAAGCTGTCCTTCTACGGGAGATGTAAGTGTTTCACGGTGCATTGGTTAAGATGAAAAAGTCATCATTATCCACCGGACCTAGCTGTGTGTCATTCACGGGATCTGGCGCGGGAGACCGCACCAGCTCTGTGCCTCAGCTCCCTCCTCTGCAAAACGGGGATAAGAAGATAATCTCCCTCACAGAGAGGTTGTAGCCATCTGAGATGAAAAGTGCGCAGCTCAGGGGCTGACACTAAGCAAACATTCAGGTGATACCATCTTTCCTCACCATTAGAGATGGCAGAGGATGTACTCTTCTTTGCGCTCAGAGTTGAACAGACTAGCCTTCAGACTTAACAACCTGCCCCATCAAGGGTGTTTTAACACGTAAGCACAGGTGGTACTCACTGGTTTACAGTTAGCAAAGCACCCTTCAACTTACTCGTGTTCATTCACTAGTCTGTCATGCACAATTTCACCTGGTACGGCCTTCTCCACATATTGGATGTGGTGAAAACAAGCGGACTACAAGCCAGTCGATAAGCCTGTGTGTGCTCTGCTTATAGGATAATCGGTCCCTGCACCCCAGATCTTCCTTCATGCCCTGTTGTAAGCCTGAAGCAGGAAACTCCTTAAGCCAGCACTTCTACATTTTTTCCTTTGAGACCCTCATATTGGATTCTATTCTTTGGTCACTGGAACAAGTATGAATACAATCATTTTCTAGACCCAGTGTGTGGGTTGGTAAAGCAGCACTTTGCACAATCATCGCTTTTGTATTGTGTCTAGTAAGGTTGCTGCTTGTAACGGCTCTTGCTAAGGGATGTGAATCCTTGCAGAGTGACTTGGTTTCAATGGGCTTAGTGTGGCTTTCACTTAAAATGACTGCTCTTTTTGACATGTGGGCTCTCTTTTTGACAGATTTGCATAGTCTTCATGAAAATATGCTGTTTTTGAAGACGTTCATCACCGACTTGCTGAAATGGATGGGGAAGATGTTTTCAGTTGAGAAGCTAGATCCAGTCAATGTGCATCAGGAAGAAGGCAGAGGACAGTGAGGAAGCAGGAGGAGGAGGAGGAGGAGGACGTGGGCCACCAATGCCAGCAATGACAAGAGTGTCGAGTGAGAGACGTCATGGAGTGTCTGTTCAGCCAATGTCTCTTCGCTGCATGCTGCCCCCGCTGCTCCCCTGCAAGGACGAGGGCCAGAGGCAGCATCACCCCAAGTATCCCAGTCACGGATGACTCGGGCAGACCCCATGACTGTCACCTGTGAAGAAAACCAGATTCTCTCTCCAGGGCATCTGGATTTGGGACACTGGCCCTCTGGTCAGGCCCTACTGATCCTTGATCTAGGAGAGCAAATGGCAGGAGCTGGCATGGCCCTTGCAACATGTGCCCTGCTGGGGAGAGAAACCCGGGCTGTAGCGTTTGAAGACTGAAACCGTGTCAGGGACGAGAAACCAGGTCAGCTCCCGGAGAGAAAGGAGGGTGGGGAGAGAGTGGCTGTCTCGGTGTCCAGCGGCCTCTCAGGGCTTGTTCTGACCCCCTGGAGGCCCAGCTGCCCTTCCTGCCCTCGCCCACATCCAGTCCACGCTCCACTTTAGCTCAGGTGTGTTTGAGACGGATCTGTTACTAGAAACCCAAGGAGTCTTGGCTAAGTTTGTGTGGCTGGCAGAGAGAGAGAGAGAGAGAGAGAGAGAGAGAGAGAGAGAGAGAGAGAGAGAGCCTAAGTTCAGACTTTTGGTGGCACAGGTGGTTCCATTCAAACAGGTAATAGTTTGCTAGTTACAAAATTAAATGGAGTCAATTTGCAGTTATCCCTGAAATAGCCTTCTCTTTTTCTTACTCCCTTCTACAATTTTGGGGGATAGTGGGAAACTTGGTGACATTATCATTGATGCACAGTTGGGCCTAATCCTAAATAATCCTAAAGGTGCGTAGACCTGTGGTGGTCTGCATGTTTCAGTGAAAAAAAGTGCAAAGTGGATAAACAAGTAGACTCAGCCCCGTCAGCCTGGCCGCAATGAGGCAGATGCCCCTCATCCACAGTGTGGGGCCTGTCCTGGATTCAGGAATACATTGACTGCAGCTCCAAAGAGCCCTGTTTAGGGATTCAGGAAACACAGTTAGGTCAACCCGTGACTTATCCTGCTCTGACCAAATGTCCTGGTTTGGGTTCCTGGACTTCTGTCCTGATCCTGGGATTGTATCTCAGTTTCAATTCCCTGTCCCAGGACCCATGTCCTTGACTCCTCCCTCTTCCAGAATGAGACCAAGACCTTTGTCTCACCAAAAGGTAGGCTCTAATTCCTGGCTAGATGCATCTCATCTCCCCAGGGACCTGCAACATAGACCAAGCGGAAATCTATTTTTCACCACCTGTCTAGCTCACACATACTGGTCTTTAAAACATCCCCAAATCACTCTGACATCCCACTTTCCTCACCGCCCCAAATGATGTTTACTTCTGATGAGACCTCCATTGAGTCATGTACTGGAGTTTTCTGATTCTGGGCTTGGCTGGACCACCCGTCACTTGTTAATATCCTGAGGGTCGTGTGGTCCTGAAGCTCTACGTGCCTGCAGACCTCCTCCCTCATGCCTAGCACTCTGTTGGGGAGCAGGAAGACAATGGGGTGTGGTGGCAGGCAGGGGACAGGAGCGTGAGCAGCTGAATAAATCTGGGGACCACACTTTGCACCTCCATTGGGCAGGTTTCTGAACTTCTCTAGACCCCAGGGTTGTTGGAAAGATTCTAAGAGACAATGTGCTTGGAAATTAGTTTATGTCATTCAATAAAATACATATATCTTTCATTCCTGAACTTTGATTTTTTTATAGGTAGCATTAATGAGATAATTTACATATCATACAACTTAAAGGTTTAAAGTGTACAATCCACCTTTTTAAATATATTCATTGCAATTATATGATAGTGATATGAGGCTGATAGCAGTTTAAAAGACTTAGGATTTTAGTATGTTAGACTGAGTTATCTAGGGGGGAATGATAATCACATGAACATAAAAAAGAACTTATCAGTCACTTTAGCTTTTAATAGACATGTCAATGATTCAAGTATTGCAGTCTGAACAGCAGCCTATACATGTATCATTTCCTTTTCTCACAGTTTTAAAATCTATACCATTGGTTAAATTAATGACACTAGCAATATAATCCCTGGGGGTGATTTACAATGTTCTCTATCATTAAATGATGATGATCTTGCTAAAGTGACCCCGAGGATGAATGGATTGGGGGCTTGCATAAGTTTTTATGACATGGTCCTACTTGATATTTGCCCTCGTGAAGAGGTCACTGAAGGTGCTACACCCAAGTGTTGGGAAGAAACCAGAGAGACGGCTGCTTGTGGTAACACAGGTCTTTGAGACTTCACCTGCTGTTCTTTTGGATAGCCGAGGACTGTCAAGAGAGGTGTCAGCTAAGTCCACATAGAAGAAGCATACCAGCCTGTATGGCACGAATCCAAAAAAGGGGCTGATGCCAGCACTTAAATTATGAAGACTGGGTTTGCAGGAGGGCAATGGGTGTCAGCCCAAAATCCATTTGCAGGGTCCCCGTGGGGAATAAGCCTATTGAATCCACTCTGCCGGCAGTTCAGGGGTGTGATTCGTCCTATCAGACAGAGCAGTGTAGAATTGAGTATGGGAGATGTACTTAGGTTAAAATATAACACCTTCTCATTTGATTTACCTTTTGACTGATTTTAAAGTGATTTCAGTTCTTAATATTTTCTGTTTTCTTTTCAATTGGAGTTTTTCTGCTGTGTGTTGTCACTGTTGTTTTTGTTTGCTACATTTTTATTTATTTATTTAGTTTTAGGTTTTTTTTGTTTTGTTTTGTTTTGTTTTTGTTTTTTGGGCATCACTGCTCTCCGGTGGTGGAAGTAGGAGGCCCAGCCCCACTGCTGGAATTGAACCTCCGTCCCAGTGGGCCGCAGTCCCGCGCACAACCACTACACCACCAAGGCTCAGCCCTTTATTTATTTCTTATTTGTGTTTTTTTTTTTGTATATGAAATCCAAGATAGATAAATAATTACCTAAGGATGTGGCAGGGAAGGTTGGGAGAGATGAGAAGCTAATGATAAAAACAAGAAGAAAATGTTTTGTAATCAATTGTGGTGATGATTACACAACTCTTCTTATATGATTGAATTATTAATTTGTATTATATGTGAATTATATGCCAATAAAATGATTTTTAAAAGAACTCTATATCAATGAAGAACCTTTTTTTTTGTGGGGGGGGGGCATCACTGTTCTCTGGTGGTGGGGGTAGGAGGTCCAGCCCCACTGCTGGAATTGAACCTCCGTCCCAGTGGGCCGCAGTCCCGCGCACAACCACTACGCCACAGGGACTCAGCCCTTCAATAAAGAATCTTATATCAAGTTAGCATCCCAGTCCAGTCTAATGCAAGTCTAAGGGTCCTGAGACGCAGGCAGCTGCCAGCAGCTAACGCATGAAGGTGAATTGGGAACTGGAGATCACAAGCCAGTGGGTGCAGACTCATGTGGATTCAAGGTACATGGGAACATACTGGGAACCGACAGCCCCAGTCTTGGCAGGCCCATCGGCCACTGACCCAGCTGTGAGACAGAGGACTCAGTCAAGCAGGAAGGAGAGCCGGAAAGAGAGACATTTTCTGTGTCTCATTAAAAGTCCATATCTGCAATGAGGCATGATCAGCTGTGACCGGATTGACAGGTTGGATTCTACCCTCCCCCCACACAGGTACCATCAGATTTTGACCTAAAATCTCACCATCACAGTCTGTTAAAAGTCCATGTAAATCAATGCCAGTGCATGTAAATCAGGAAGCATGCCTTTGCTTCGTGCACTATTGGGCTCTGTTGACCCACAGAGGATGATCAGAACAAGGTCAGGAATGGCTCTCTGTTCTTCTGAGCTGGCAGTGTGCTGAGTCCTTGTGCATACTTTAAGAGCGAAATGGGCAGATGGGAGCCTGTCCAGAGAAATGTGAAAAGAGGCACTGCAAAGCTGACTTGTAGGAGTAAGTGGAGAAGGACAACCCACTGAGAGAAGGACACTGTCCTTAGCTATCTTGGGGCTGTTGCTTGGAAAATGAATGGTATGCATTTTCTACATTCCTCCCCTAGACTGAAACCTCAATCTGTGAATTTAAGTTAAGAGCAAATATGAGGACACAAGATAAAAAACAGTTAGAGCTATCTTTAAATATGGAATAGTGAGAGTGTCTTCCCTTGACCGTGGAGGCCGAGCTAAGTGAGTTACCGAGGGCATTCTCAGCCGAGGGCAGCAGAGAAGCCAGACGGTCCTCCCTTGCATCCCCTCCCAAGCCTAAACAGGGGAAGCACAGGCAGTGTGACCCAAACAACAACAAGAAGGAATTATGTACAAATTGCTTATAATTTCTCTGTACTGATCATCAAAGCAACCAATAAGATAGCAGTCATATAGACAGATAATATGATTACTTTATTAAATAATGGAATGTATTGTCCTTTCAGAAAATTCTAAATATACTATTCGACCACCATATTAGCCGGTCAGAAAGCAGTTTCTTAGAAAGCTGTTACAGTGTAATATGTCAGGACCAGAAAAAGAAAGAAAGAAAGAAAAAGACTAGTCGGTCATCTCTTTGAGGACAGTCATCCAGTTTGGGATGAGTCTAGTAGTCCATGGGGGGGACCTGGTGGCATGGTGGTTGGGCACTGGGTCACGATTTAGAAGGTCCACAGTCTGGACAGTCTGAACCTCCAGGGAGCAAGACAGGGGTTTCTGCTCCTGCCAGCAGCTCCAGTCTGGGAATCCCGCAGGGGCAATGTGTCAGCATCGGCTGGATGGTCAGGAGGTTGTTTTTTTTTAATTTATTTTAGTTGCCCATTCTTTCTCCTAGTTTTCATTCCTGCTCTGTTATTAATTCATGGGATAGAGAAATGGACACCCAAATGTGTCAGATGGAAATTTTATTAATTATGCTGATGATAATGGGGAGCTCCTAAATTAAGATTTGGCATTACCGGATCAGGAGAATATGTGTGTGTGTGCTTCCGATATCTGATAAAGTGACATCACCTTACTACCTTAAAACCAGCCGGAGTTCTTTACTGTTGTCTCATTGCTTCCGAGTCGATGTTACCCAAGGACAATGGAGTGGGCACTATCTGGGTAGGTGACGGGTCACAAATGTGCTCAGAAATATACCTGGAGCCAGTGGTGTCTAACTTTCATGTAAGGACAGCTTGCAGCACCAGTTTAATGTAGTCAAGTAGCTTAATTTATTTAAGTAGTTTAACAGTAGACTGCTGAGGGGGCCATATTGGGGGAAGATGAGTCTTACTGCCTTCTAGGCCACATGTCTTTTTCCTTTAGAAAACTCCTAACAACAATGGCCCGTATAGTTAAAGTAAAATTGCAGAACAAGAACTTGAAACACCCACACCAGACAGCAGCGGTTATTAAGAAGTGATTAATGGCAGCAATAAGTGCTGCAAGACTTTGGGAAGGAGAGCAGTCGTATTTGCATAAGCTGTGGTGAACTCCGCAATGTCATAAAAGATTTCTACTATGAGATATGGGAATACCACAAAGTTTGAGAGAGCACCTGCCTCTAAGGAGTTCACTTCCTTCCAGAAGGCTCAGGCAGCTAGCATGGGCCCGGGAAGGGGGAAAGACTGGGGGGCGTTGGGAGGGGGAAGGAGAGTTTGCAAGAAGCAGAACCGGGAGAGATGGCCAGAGGCCAGATGTCTACTCATTAAGGCAGAAAGGGTGGGTTCTCGGTGTTAATGAGTGATTTCTCTCCCCCAGCTCCTCTCTTTAAGCCAGGCTAGCCTGCAGTTCCTCCTGCATTGTGCTTTGGAGAAGTCGACAGAGCAGTTTCCCTTTCCTACCCGGCTGCTCACTGTCAGCACTTGGGAAACTTTCAAACCCACTGCCTCCTGGGCCCACCCTTAGGCACGCTGATTTAATTGACCTGGGCTTCCACGTCTGAGTATTATTAATGTAGGTTTTCTTAGTGGACATGAGTGGGGGGAATGAGATTTGTTAGAATGCCCCAAATACCTTGAAGAAGCAGAGGCAGACAGGAAGCTGTCTGTCCCAATCTACAGGCATACCCTCGATTTTTGATTTGTGGTCTTGTAAGTCGCAGGATACTGAGGAGTTGGGCAGAATGCAGAGAGAATGGCATTCTGACGTCTGCAGGCCAGTGCTTCTCACGCCATCAACCTGGGGGTCTGGTTCAACTGCTGGTTGGGATTCAGGCATCTGGGAGTGGGGCCCACGAGGCAGCATTTCAGACAAACTCCTTGGGGGAAGCACCGCTTCAGAGAAACCGCAGCTGTTGGAGACGAGGGTCTCCTAGTCACAGAGCAGGGGCGTTTGAAGGGACTTCCCCCAAGTCCTGCAGGTCCCAGATCGTCCCCTCAACAGGGGTAGCTGAGGAGAGCTTCATAAAAGGAAGGTTTACAAGACTGAGGTACGTTTCATCGAAACCGCCAGAGGCTGGTGAGATAGTAACTCTCAGAGGAAAAAACAAAAGAGGAGCGAGGGGTGATGAAAGCCTGGTGGCAGCCACAGAAAGATACTATGTGAAGCAGTGGTCGACTCTGCAGGAACACGCCACGCCACTCTGGAGAAACGTGGACCATCAAGGGCGAATCCAAAGGAGCTGTGTTAGCATGGGTTGTGTAGAGAAACAAATCCAGTGATGGTCACATATGTGTAAGAGCTTCATATCAACAAGTAATCTGATGTCAAAAGAAGGCATTCCAGCCCAGTCCAACTGCAGTCCATAATTCTGGTGCTAGTCCCTGAGCAACTCTTCTGACTCATTTAGTTTCCCACTGGTGACTTCGAATGGAGAAGCAGATCACAGGCCGGCAGGCGCAGTCCCAGAATCCTGGGTTGGTGAAAATATGGCAGGGCTCGGCAGCTTTCAGGGCTGGATAGCCCACCTGGGGTCACTCCTGGCAGCAGGCAGAGCGTCCCAGCAGACTGGGAGGCAAAGTGGCAGAAAGAGAGGCAGTTCCCTGAGTCTCTCGCTCTTAATACAAAAGATCACCCCTCTAAGGAGGTATCATGCTATCATTTGATTGACAGGTTTGACTCCACCCTTGAACACAAAAATCATCCAACTACCACTGGGGTAAACACCTGGACAACATTCTTCCTTTCTCTTCTGATCTCCCACTGATGCTGCTCACTGGGACAAAAGTAGACAACATAGCACTAAATGCCCCAATGTGAATGGTTCTGTTAGCCCAGTCCAGTGCCTACTGGTTCACTCTCCAGCAGAAAATAACTTGCTATGAAAAATCAAAAGTTTGGATGTGTGGGCTTTCCCCCTATAGATGGGAGCTTCTCTAAACTTGGGGTGGTCAAGAATCCCCACTGAATGGCAGGTGAGTTGCAACTTTGGGGGCTGGAGCTTTTTGAGAGAAAGCTGTGACCCTGTTGGATAAGTGACGTACAGAGATGAGGAAGGCCTTGAGATGACGCTGGTGAGTTGAGAGCAAGCCAGGGGTACTTTAAGACCTGCCAACGGGTAGACAATAGAAGACACAGAAAAAGCCTGGATATGTTTTACTGATGACCCAGATTCTTCTGAGCCGCTCAGGAAAGCAATTCACAAGACAAGTGTGTGAAGCGTTGGTTATCTTTAGGGTCCTCATCGCACACTCCACCATCTCTAAAACCAAACTAAACAAAGATCCCCATTATCTCTGAAAGAAGGATGTTCAGGGGGAAGTTGGAGATGGGACTAACCTGTTTCAAACACGTCTTGGTAGCACCATTAAGTTTCTGCCAAGAATTTTACTTTGGGGGGGCTGGGGGAGAAAGAAAATAAATTTAAAATAAAAAAAGAATTTTATTTTACTTGGATTCATAATCAATACCCATGGAAGCAGCAGAGAAAAAAATTATGTATTTTATCAGATTGTACAATTTAAATTAGGCGAATCTGCCCCCCAAACATCCCTTTAAAATAGTAAAAGTCCCTTCACAATAAAGTTTAAGAATAAATAAATGTAATGACACATCGAAAAGCAAAAATAGCGGGGCTTAGTCCCAGTGGCGTAGTGGTTGTGTGCGGGGCGATGATTCACTGGGATGGAGGTTCAATTCTGGCTCCATATGAGCAATGGCTAGGTCTCCTACTCCCACCACCAGAGGGCAGTGATGCAAAAAAACCAAAAAACAACACAAAAATATCACTTTGATGACTAAGAGGCACCTAATTCAGGCTTGCAGTTGTGAAGTGTTATTATGTCCGTTCTGATGCACAGCAACCCTCTCTATACAGCAGAATGAAACCCTGCCTGCTCCGCTGCCAACCTCACAATGATTCTGCTGTTTAAGCCCACCCATGCAGCCACTGTGTCACTCCGCCTTGTCTTTTTCACAGATCTGCCACTTTACCAAATATGGTCTTTTTCTCCTTGGGACTGGCCTTTCCTGACAACAGTCCAAAGGACTAAATCCTGGTATTGCTAATCATCCCCTATGCATACAAAAGTTGGGCAGTGAATAAGGAAAACCATTGAAGTGACACATTTGAATTATGGAGCTAGCAAAGGATATTGAATATGCCATAGAAAGCCAGAAGAACAAGCACATCGGTCTTGGAAGAAGTACAAACAGAATGCTACCTAGAAGTGAAGATGGTTGAGATTTCATCTCATGGACAGCCATGGATTGAATTATATCCCCTTAAAAATGGGGCAGATAGTGACTGGCAGTTATAGAAAAAGTCCCTCGTGACGTGATCTCATGTGATAAGCAAATAAGAAGATTAAGGGTAGGATGAAGCACAGCCATGATCTTAAAGTTTGGGGAGATTCCATGGAGTGTGGCCTGCAACACCTTTAACCTTGCAAGAGATAAACTAGCAGTTTTCAGAGAAGCATCAACAAAAAAGATTCCTCTCCAACCTCAACCTAAGGACAGTTCATTCTGATCACATGGCCCTGCTCAACACTTGCTTTGTGAGATGATCACGGAAGATAGGGGTGCCACAGCAAAGTGTGGTGAAGAGAGCAGAGAGTGCCCGGCTACCAACTGGAATAGTGTCTGGGGTCTTAGAGGCTTGAACACAAGCAAGCAGCCCTCTAAGCAAGGAGTCAAATAGGTCCACATGGAAGAAACACATCCGCTATTATGATCCAAAGATGACATGACAGCTTCAATCAGAATGAAGGGGAAGGTATCAAAGCAAAAATTGTGAACACCCAATTTGTGGAAGGCTGTGTAGGAGAGTGGGAACCCCAAGCCATCTGCAGTGTATATAGTCAGATTAAGACACTGGCAGATCCCCTCTAGGCACAAGCACAGGTCAGGAACAGCCTTACTACCAAGCATAGATCATTGTCATCCTGATTATACTGCATCAAACTTGATACTTGGCCAGCTGAACTTCCTCTAGACCTAACCTGAATTTTTCTAGGTGCAAGGATCTCTTGCTTGTTCCATAACAAAAATTTCTTCCCTGGCTTTTTCAATATTGAAGGAGGTCTTTTCTTTCTTGCTCATAGTTGGTATTTTTATCTTAATATTACAATTGTTTTATCCTTACCACCTCATTTCATTTCTATACTTTATTGTTTCTGTTGGGTTTACCAGTTTGTGAAGCACAGGAGTGGATACATAAGATTTGTAGGGGATGTAGGGATGGGTAGTGGGGAGGTGGGAGGGTCAGGGGACTTCCAGAAGGTGAAAGAGGGAGGGCGCACTAGAACTAAACGTGAATGCACACCTCATTTTGAAGGTGATTTAATCATGGGGTGAGGGGAGAAAGTGTTCTGAAATTGATTGTGGTAATGATTGTACAATTCTTAACATGATCGAATTGTATGATGAGGATTGTATGCCAATAAAACTGAAAGAAAAAAAATCCTAGACCCAGGGGTACCCAAGACACAAGGATCTCTCCAAGCCACACAGGGCGTATAGAAGTGGAAAGGACATCTACATTTGTCTGTGTCTGTAGCTACATTTACCTCTATATCTGTGTCGCTCTTAGGTGACATCAAGTTGTTTGCCTGTTTCTCAATCATTTTATTGGGGGCTCTTCCAGCTCTTATAACCATCCATCCATCCATTGTGTCAAGCACTTTTATACATAAGTTGCCATCATTTTCAAAATATTCTCTTTCTACTTGAGCCCTTGGTATCAGCTCCTCATTTTTCCCTCCCTCTCCCTCCTGTCCTCACTCAAAAACCCTTGCTAAATTAGAAATGATTATTTTCACATCTTCCATTGTCCACTGTCTCCCTTCATGCACTTTTCTGGGGATGCGGAGTGGGTGGGTTATATGGGTTATATGTCTATCATTGTGATTGTAACCCCCTCTCTCCCCCCACCTTCCCACTACCCTCCTGGTAGTCGGCCCCTAATGACAGTGTCCTTCAGCACAACAAAATGAAACACCAGCTGGACCTGTGCCAGCCTCACAACTGTCCCTGTTTAAACTTATGGTTGCAGCCACTGTGCTGATCCACCTCCTTGAGTACTGAACACGCTTTCCTTCTCCAGGGACTGGTCTCTTCCGCAACATGACATATTCAAAGTATGTAAGATCAAGTCTTACCCTCTTTGTCTCTAAGGGAAAGTCTGACTGTACTTCTTCCAAGGCAGATTTATTTTATTGGGGGCTCTTATCACTATCCTTTTGGCAGTACATGGTAAATGAAATATTCTTGTTTGGGGGGTAATGCTTTCAGTACAGCTTGAACTTCTTTCAGTACCATTGGCTCTTGCTCATAGAAGCTTCAGTATTGTAACTTGAGGCTTGAATTTTTTCTTTAATTCTTTCTGTGTGAGATCTGCTGAGTGTGTTCTTCCATTTGGGTTTTCTTTTTTTTTTTTAGGCATCACTGCCCTCAGGTGGTGGAGGTAGGAGGCCCAGCCTTTGCTCCTGAGAGCCGGAATTGAACCTCCGTCCCAGTGGGCTGCAGTCCCACGCACAACCACTACGCCACCGGGGCTCAGCCCCCATTTGGGTTTTCTAACGCTAGGTCTTTTCACATTTCTTTAGAATATTTCCCTTTGTCTTATCAAGCTGCCCTTTGAAATTTTCTATTCAGCTCTTTGCCTTCATCATTTCTTCCTTTCACCTTAGCTATTCTTCATTTAAGAGCAAGGGTCAGAGTCCCTTCTGATATTGACTTTTTTTGTCATTGGCTTTTTTTTTTTTAAGAATCATTTTATTGGAGGCTCATACAACTCATCACAATCCATCCATCCATCCATTGTGTCAGGCACTTTTGTACATTTGTTTTCCTCATCGTTTTTAAAACACTTGCTTTCTACTTGAGTCCCTGGTATCCACTCCTCATTTTCCCCTTCCCTCCCTGCTCCTCCCAACCCCATGAACCCCTGATAACTTATAAATTATTATTATTTCATCATATCATAAACCATCCAATGACTCCCTTCACCCACTTCTCCACTGTCCTTCTTCCAGGGAGGAGGCCATATGTAGATCTTTGCAATTTGTTCTTCCTTTCTACCCCACCTTTCTTCTACCCTCTTAATATCACCCTTCTCACTACTGTCCTAAGGGGTTCTTCTGGCTTGGATTCCTTGTGTTTCCAGTTCCTATCTGTACCAGTGTACATCCTCCTGTCCAGTCGGATTTGTAAGGTAGAACTGGGATCGTGATAGTCAGGGGTGGAGAAGTATTCAAGAACTAGAGGAACATTGTATGTTTTATCATTGCTACACTGCACCCTGAGTGCCTTATCCCCTGCCGGGTCTTCGGTGAGGGAATGCCCAGTTGCTCACAGATGGGCTTTGGGTCCTCACTCTACACTTCCCCTCATTCACAATATGATTTTTTGTTCTTTGATGCCTGATAGCTGATCCCCTTAACCCTTTGTGATCACCCAGCCTGCTGTGCTTCTTCCATGTGGGCTTTGTTGCTTCTCAGCTAGATGGCTGCTTGTTTATCTTCAAGCCTTTAAGGCCCCAACCTCTACATCCCCCGATAGCCTGGCACTATCAGCTTTCCTTGCTACTTTTGCTAATGTACTTGCTTTGTCCACAGCGATAGTGTCAGGACAGGCTGATGTGCTTTTTTCACGTGGGCTTTGCTATTTCTCAGTTAGATGGTCGCTTGATTATCTTCAAGCCTTTAAGACCCCAGACACAATAACTTTTGATAGCCGGGCACCATCAGCTTTCTTAGCCACATTTGCCTATACTGAGGACACTGCTTTGTCCTCAGTGATCATATTGGGAAGGTGAGAATCTTAGAGTGCTGAATTATTAGAACAAGATGTTCTTGTATTGGGGGAGTACTTGAGTAGGGGCCCACTGTCCATGTGTTTTCCTAATATTAACCCTATAAATATCTGTACATAGATCTATTTTCCCTTTGACGTATATAAATATATTTACTTATGTATATGCCTGTGCTTAGATCTCCATAAATGCCCTTCGCATCCTAGTACTTTCTTCTATTTCTTTTGGCTTTCCTCTTGTCCCACTATCAAGTTCAGCCTTCATTTGAGTTTCAGGAATTCCTCTGGGCCACACTGCC
Organism: Nesogale talazaci; assembly: GCA_004026705.1. Lineage (NCBI taxonomy): Eukaryota > Metazoa > Chordata > Mammalia > Afrosoricida > Tenrecidae > Nesogale > Nesogale talazaci. Next base: position 96,443 of record PVJH01006451.1, read on the forward strand.
TTTGATCTGGCCCTGCCAGACCTCCTACATCTTCACCATCGACTTTCAGATCACTTTCTGTTCCCTTGTCCCTGGGCCTGTCAACATCCACTCCTTTCCCCCCACCCCTCCCTCTCCCATGTAACCCTCCAGAACTGTCGTCCCATTGTTCTCTTGTTCGGCTTATTTATTACACCTATCCCTTCCAGAGAGAGATGTAGTGATAATACTGTGCCCCAACACAAGACAATAAGGGATAGAACAATAGCTGCCACAGCAACAACAGCAGCAGTGACAAATCCTATAAATAGTTCAAGGTCTACTTGTCATCCTTTATGAGTGGTTTCCAGTCAAATCTGATGGGGCACCTTGCCCTGGCCCCACAATCTATTTTTGGCATTCCCTGGGGACTTCATTGCTCTGTTCGCCTTGCTGCTCTGTTGCACACCCCCAGTGTCTCACTTCAGCATGGTGAGCTCAGGGCAGGCACAATTTCCACATGTGGCTCTAGTGTTGTGCCTCCTGGTGCTATGGATCACTGAGGAAAGTTGCGTCTCGTGATGGGGCCAGCCCTCTAAGCCTCTCTGTGCATTGGCTTCTCTGAGCAGAAATAACGTCCTCAGGACTTGGTGTGGGCCAGGATGTGCTTCACTCTCTTTTCCCTCCCACTTATTGACTCCAGTGTGCTCTGATCAGACACATCCCTCTCCTTGAGTTGCAGCTACAGTGCTGTCCTCTAAGGTGGATTCTTCTGGGGTGAGCTTGGAGGAAGGAGTCCTGTCCACAGAGTTGGGATCGACCCAGCAGGCTCTCCATTGGCTCCCTACTTCATGTCAGTGTGTTTTGTTTTTTGACATTCACTTTTATCTTTTACTTCTTCTCTGTATTTTAATGCACTTTTGCGCTTTCATGAATGATGGTTTAGATGCTCTCCCACTGCTCATCAGGTCTACTGTCATCTGTGTCTACATCTGTACATATGCATATGTAATAGAAAGTTAATGGCATCCCCCCCACAAACTTCTTGAAATATATATAATAATTTTATCTTATATAATAATATATTTTAAGTTTCTACATGATAAGGTAAAAATAAAATAGAAAACACACTAGAAAAATAGTTGCAATATATATGTTTAATGGCTTAAAAAATCTTAATGTGGAAGAATAAAGAGAAAATAGATGACTAGCCAATATATTGTCCATAAGCCGAAAAAAAATTCAAACAATGATGACATGTTAAAGTTCTACTGGATGAGCCAGGGTAGAGAAAATATTATAATATCCAATATTGTCAAAGATAAAAAGAAAAAGACAGTCTCATTTCCATTTACATGTGTTGTGTAAATTGGTTTAACTTTCCTGGAGGGTAATTTGGCAGTTTATATTAAAAACCTTAAGGTATATGTAACTTGTGAATCAGCAAAATGCATACCCTTTGATTTAGTTATTCATCCTTTAGGAATTTATTCTAATAATCAAAGATGTATATCAAGCCTTTCTTACAAGAATATTTTCTACAGTGCCATTTTAATAGTGAGAATTTGGGGAATGGAGCATTATGGTAGTTTACATAATCTATTGTCACTTTGAGACTTAAGAGTGAAGGGGTGGAGTTTAGCTTGTCGATCAGATTGCAGCTTGATGGCCGGGCTAAGGAGATAAATAGCTCACTGGAGGTGGGACACACCCTCACTCTCTGCAAGACATTCCTCCAGACAAGATGTATGGAGGTGAAGGCACCACCTAGAGACCCCTGCCAGCACTGAGATGCTTCCACTTTCCCTGGATCCACAAGACTTCCCACCCTGTGGAAGCCTGTGATCTTCCTGCACTTGGCATTATTACATGTGCTACGTGAGTCTGAAGAGGAATTTATAGATTGGTATTGGACTTATGGGCTAATATTGGGCTTATGGACTTGATCTAGACTGGGCTGGGATGTTTTCTGAATAGTCAATTGTTCTTATATAGAAAACTCTTTCTTATACACTTATGAGTGCCTTGTTTCTTTAGCATTAAAGGCTAAAATTGGAGAACTGGAAGGTGAACACCCTTGTAATTGTTTGGTGTTGTAAAGTTAGTCAAAACTCATGGTGACCCAATGTACCACATCATGAAACACTGCCTGGTCTTGTACCATCTTCACAGTCATCACTACTACATTTCAGCCCATTTTTGTAGCCACCATGTCAACTCATCTTGTCACCCACTGACTTTTACTTTATCCAACATGATGTCTTTCTCTAGGACCTGATCCTTCCTGACAACATGTAAGACAAATTCTCATTACCTCTGTTTCTAAAGGAAACTTCCGACTCTTCTTCTTTCAAGACAGATTTATCTGTTCATTTGGCAGCCCATGATCCATTCAGTATTCTTTGTCAACATCACTAATTCTTGTTTTGTTGTTCTTATTCATTGACCAGCTTCAGCATGCAAAAGAGACTTTCGAAAATGCCATAGCTTGGGTCAGGTACACTTTAGTCCCCAAAATGACATCTTTGCTTTGAACACTTTGTTGTTCTGAGGTGCCATGGAGTCGATAAAATGGACCCTTTGTAAGACAGAATGAAATACTGGCTCAGCCTGTGCCATCTCACAACTGTTCTTATATTTGAGCCCAATGTGGTAGCCCTCGTGTCAGTCCACTTTTTCACTATCTCACTATTTTACTAAGCCTGATGACCTTCTCCAGGGACTGGTTTCTCCTGATAAGATGTCCAAGATATGTAAGACTAAATCCCACTTTTTAAATAGCGTGCCATTTTTACTTTTTAATGTAAAGATCACTGTATTGGGGCTCTTACTGGGTTGGGATGCTTTCTCAATGTTGCATTCCTCTTGTATATAAACCTTTTCCTTGTGTCCATATGCGTGCCTATGAATTTGTTTCTCTAGTCTACCTGGACTAACACAAGCTTCGATTGTGGATCCTTGACAACTTCAACCTTTTCTCTGTTTATCATGATGTTACCTACTTGTCCAGTTGTGAGGATTTGGGCTTTCTTTACATTTAGTTGTAATCTATACTGAAGGCCATAGTCCTTGATCTTCACCAGCAAGTGCTTTAAGTCCTCATTTTCAGCAAACATGGTTGTGTCATCTGCATATCAAAAGTTGCTAATAAGACTTCCTCCAATCCTGTTGCAGCATTCTCCTTCAATAATTCATTTTCTCAAATTATTCGCTCAGCATACGGATTGAGTAAGTATAGTGAGAGTATGCAACGTTGAGGCACTGCTTCCCTGATTTTAAATCATGTGGTACTCTCTTGTTCTGTCCACAGTTGCCTCTTGACCCAGGTACAGATTCCACAAGTACACTTAAAAAAAATCATTCTATTGGGGCCTCATACATCGTTTTTCACAATACATAAATACATATATTGTGCCATGCTTCTTTGATACCTGCTGCTGTCATCATTCTCCAAACACCCGCTTTTCCACTTGAACCCTTGACATCAGCTTCTCATCCTTTCCCTTCCATCCTTGCTCCCCACTCCCTCACCAATCCTCAATACTTTATGAATTATTATTGTTTCGTCATAATGATGTCTCCCCTCACCCTCTCCACCAATGTCTGTCTTCCCGGTAGGAGGCTATGTCTGGATTCTTGTAGTTGGCTCCCCCTGTGCACTTTTTAAAGAGGACTTTCTCAGCAGATTTGTTCAAGGTAGTACATCATTTGATTTCTTGATTTCTGCTTCTAGGGGGTGCTTAATTATCCAGTTTTGAAGATTTCTGTGTTCTTTAGGTTGAAGTGTAATCCATATGAAGTTTACACTTCAAGGTCTCTTCAAATTCAGTAAGTAAGGTATGTGTCACCTGTATAGTGATGAGATTTCCTTCCATCCTGATGCTATATTCCTCTTCATATCATTTATATAATTATTTTCGGATTATTTGCTTAGAAGATTGAATTAGTATGATGAAATAATACAACCCTGATGCACAATTGTTTTTTATTTTATTTTAAACTATGCATTATCTCCCTTTTTGGTTCCAACAACTGCCTCTTGGTCTAAGTAGAGATTTCATATGAAGGCAATTAAGCATTCTAAAATTCTCATTATTTTCTACTTTATCCATCATTTGTTGTGATTGCATGGTTGAAAGCCTTTGCATAGTCCTCAAAGCACAGGTAAACATATATTTCTGCCATTAACAGTAATATCCTTATTTCATATTGTATTCTGAATCCAGCTAGAATTTCTGGCTGTTCCCCCTCTATATACTGCCCATTTAAAAATTATCTTCAATGCAGTCTTACTGGTATGTGGCATTCATGTTACATTTTTTTGGAGGGTGCATCACTGCCCTCTGGTGGTCGTGGAAGCTATCCAGCCTTGTTCCTGGAGAGCTGCTGCTGGATCTGAACTGCCAAGCCCGTGGGCAGCAGCCCCGCACTCAACCACTACGCCAGCGGGGCTCAGCCCCATTCGTGTTACTTTTTTGTTTTGGGGGCATCACTGCCCTCTGGTGATGGGAGTAGGAGACTCAGCCTTGCTGCTGGATTTGAACCTCCAACCCAGTGGGCCGCAGTGCCGCGCACAACCACTACGCCACCGGGGCTCAGCCCCATTCGTGTTACTTTTTAAAATGATTTCTGTACTCTGTTGGATTCCTTCTCATTGGCTTAGACATATATATTTATCTCTTGTATAGTCACTTGGTCAGGCAGCTTCTAAATTTCTTCATGAGAAGCACTTGCAGTGTTGTATCTGTTTGTGGAAACATCTCAAATAATATTTCATCATTTCATGAATCATAGCTTTTGACCAATACTTTCAATGTAGCTTGACACCTTCCTTCAGTACCATTGGTTTTTAGCCATAAGCTATCCTCCTGATGTGCATGAAGATATTTAATTTTATATATATAATATTTTAAAAGCCTGATGTCCAAGTTAGTGTATGGATGAATTAAGTCATGATATTTGTTCACAGAACAGGTGCTATGTGCTCATTAAAAATCAGGGTGTATGAATGAACCAGGGGTCACTCTGGGAGGTCAACTACAGACCTTGAACTTTATATAGGTTCTTATATTGCTATTATTTTTATTATTCTGTTACATATAGAATAGTACATTGAGGGGGTTTCTTGCTGTTGTTATCATTGTTTTATTTGCTTAAGTTGCTCCATTTTAGGAGACCTTTCTTGTACATATTGCTACCTTTACAGGTCTATCTAGACAGGATAGACTGGACAAAGAGGTTGGAGGCGAAAATGACAGGACTGATGGCTCCAGGGTAGGGGACATTGAAGAGGGGGCAGGAGGGGGAAAGGTTGTGATGTCGACCAGCCCAGGAAAAAGGGAATAACAATTGATACAAATGCAGGGACAAAGGTGGGTGAGAGAAGGCCAATAAGGATTGATTAAGACTAATGTAACAGAGAAAAAATACTGAAACCCTAATGGAGAGTAAGCATGATAGTGGGACAAGAGGGAAGCAAGTGGGAATAGAGGAAGGAACTGGGGGATAATGAACATTTATAGAGGTTCAAATACAGGTATGTACATAGGGGCACATATTTATAAGTGAGGATGGGAAAAGAGATTAATATGTATATTTATAGGGTTAGTAGTAGGACAACAGATGGGCATTGGACCTCCACTCAAGTATCTTCTCGGTTCAAGTACACTTTGTTCTATTAAATTGGCATTCCGAGATGCTCACCTTTCCGACATGATCACTGAAGACAAATGTGTGCATAAGCAAAGGTGGTGAAGAAGCTGATGGTGCCCGGCTATCAAAAGATGGAGTCTCTGGGGACTTAAAGGCTTGAAAGTAAACAAGCAGCCATCTAGCTCAGAAGCAACAAAGCCCACATGGAAGAAGCACACTAGCTTGTGGAATCATGAGGTGTCAAAGGGATGAGA
>PVJH01006452.1:0-18330 GCA_004026705.1 Nesogale talazaci
CCGTGATGTCATTTTAACCTGAAAATTATCTGTAAATAGACTGCACGGTTTATTCAAACCTGGGTCTTTCATAACCTAATTATATGCAAATGCCCTTGTGGTCTTCCTTCCCATCTTGTATTCCTGGATAGAGTGTTTTGGAGAATCAAAGTAAAACTCCTCTCTGTAAGGAAAAGAAAAGGAAAAACAAGACAATGGGTTTAGCATGGTTGGATTTAAAAGCAACAGCAGCCATTTGGTGCAAAAGGATGCCTCCCTCATTTCTTCAACAATCCAGAATATTCTAGTCCGGCGACAGGCACTGTTTTCCTCCATTCACGAAACAAAAAAACACTTGGTGGAAGTTGTTATTTCTTCCGTTGTTCTGGGTTTGGCCTTTTGAAACCTCCTGGAATAAATCTGTTTCTTTCACCATCTGATTTCTATTCAGATGTTTGAAGATGGCCCTCGGGCCTTCCCTAGATCAACCACACTCTGTGTCTTTTTCTCACTGTGCTGTGAGCCCTATCCTGCAGGCTGAGTTGCTCTGGTCTCACTCAAGGAGGAAGGGCAGGAGTGCCCAGGGTCCCAGAATGGCAGGTAGACTCGTCACTGCACTTAGGCTGTCCTCAGAGCCCCAGTTCCACCACAGTCCTTGTCTGTTCATTAAGAACAGGTCTCTCTTCGAGTCGTCCAGATCCTGTGCCTGGGGCCTACCCATAATCCTGCCACACTTCCCTGCTTAGGACCAGTGTCTTGGATCAGGACCCTGTCTTACCTCACACGATCTTCCAAGGAATGGAGCCAAACCTCTGTCCCTGTGGATGAGTCCCCAGGATTTGATGCCAAGTATGCTGGCGTGTCTTCACCTTGGCCCCTTGCCCTGCTGCCAGACTGCACTGCTCCTTTCTGGCCTTGTGTTTGACATCCACTTTCTGTATGACCTCTGAGTCCCTGCTTCTTGGCTTGCAAATTGAACGAGTTTGAGTATGTGAGTGGTTATGAAATCAGACGGGGGAGAGTTTGAGGGACACTCGTACCTAGAACTGGGACTAGAAGGAACCGAGCTAAGTACTCAGGGGGAGGAGGTATCCCCTTCACACACTGCCCTGTATGCACCTGTATGAACCTGAGAATGAATATCCTAAACACCTCATTTGCCTCAGCCTAGTTGCTTTCAGGTGGCATCAAGAATCTAGCACTAAACTGGTACAGGAAGGTTGGTGGTTGGAGTATACATGGATACCCTCAGAAAGTAAGCCTACAGGTCAGGTTCCTAAAGGTCAGAACTTGAAAACCTCTGCTCTACACAGCTGGGTCATCATAAATAGGTTGAGGCTAATAGCAAGTAGTCTCTTCTACCTAGTACTGAGGCCACACCAAAGGAGGTTGATTATGTTGTCCTGGAAGAGAATGCTGGGATTTAAGACGAAGGTAAAACTGGGCGAGATCAATAAGTGCAACCAGGGTTGAGAACCACAGGACTGAATAATCCTCTGAGTTCTCCTATCCAGAGGTGACACCATGACCCTGAGGCTCTTAGCTGTACTTCCCCTACCCTGGGGACTTTGTGAGTCAATTGAAATGTTCTACCGGCTCCTCATGGGGCTATATCATTTCCAGATGCAGTTTAGCCTATTGTGTTAGTCCGGGTAGACTAGAGAAACAAATTCACCAACACGCACGTGTATATAAGGGAGAGGTTTATATACAAGAGGAACGGAACATTGAGAAAGCATCCCAATCTAGTCTAGTCCAAGTCCATAAGTCCAGTATTAGCCCATATGTCTGATACCAATCCATTAGTCTTCTTCAGACTCATGAAGCATATTCAATGACACCAGGAGACAATCACAGGCCAGTGGGTGCAGAGTCTTGTGTATCCAGTGGTGATAGAAGCATCTCAGCGCTGGCAGGGGCCTCTGTGAAGTCTCTACATGACTTGTCCGGCTTCAGAGGTCTGGTTCCATCAGGGCAAGCCCATGTGACTTCTCCTCTGAGACGTCTCTCAGGAAATCAACCTTGTGTCTAATCAGTAGAGCATCTACAAAGGATTGAGTCACAAGTATCTCACCCCCAAGGGGCAACTATGGCCAGATTTCCCAGAATTCTCAGGAGAAAGCTATGCCCACACAGAGGTCTCATTGCCTATCTTCAAATTGACAGGCTAGACTCCCAATCCTGAAATTGACACCAGATTAGTGACTGCCACACCTATTACTCATCCGTCAGTCCAGGACATTGTGCCAACCAACTCAACTTCTTTTTGGAGAAATCTCTCTGATGACCAGACTTCCAAGTCTAGTGGTACGTTTGTCACCATGTCCCAGCTACCTGTGTACCTTTTACATGATGTGATTTGAGCAGCTTGTGATTATTGTGGGGTTGTGGCCCATTTTTACTCATTCATTCAACAAGCATGCCTTGTGCACCTGATCTGTGCCTTGCCATGCATTTGTTATTTGCCTAAACTACAAAGACCCATATGGTATAATATATGACTGGAGTAGCTTATGGGAGACCAGGCTTTGCTCCAGTTGTTAACAAACATTATGCAAAAACAAAACAAAGCAAAACTGAAACAAAACAAAACAAAATGAAAAAAACATTTTCTGGCAAATTCATTTAGGAAGACCTGCATTAAAGGAAGCAGTTTCTTTATGACAAGATTTCTTATTGTATATCTCTAAAAGAGAAGCTTGGCATAAAGTGATTCTCACACATATTTGATCACCTGTTCCGATTTCACATGGAACAGTTCAGAAGATACTTTAAGAAATACTGCCATAGATCATAGGACGCTAAATTCGGAGTCAACTTTAGTTTTACATCTGAGAACTCTATTTTTTTTGAATCACTTGATTGGGGGTTCTTACAGCTTTTATAGCATTCCATCCATTGATTGCAGTGGTGCATGTTTGCACTAATGTACTTCATTTTTTTCTGGACATTTAGATGCTATTGAGCCCTTGGTATCAGCTCCTCTTCCCTTCCCCCATAGTCCCTTGATAGATTATAAATTATTATTGTTTTCATAGTTCACACCACCTGCTGTCTTCCTTTCACCATGTTTTCTGTTGTTCTTCCCCCTGGAGAGGGGTGTATGGTTATTTGTGGATCATTGCGATCGGTTCCCCCTTTCTTCCTTCCTTCCCTCTCCCCTTCTGGTATTGCTATTCTCACTCCTGTTTCTGGATTCCGTGTGTCGAGAACCCCCATAGATATGAGAACTCTATTAATGTATTAAGATTGCTTACCAAAAAATTGGTTACATTATCTTTTGGATCTTCAGTCCTCATGAGCTTACAGCCATCTAAACTGCCCTGCATCTGGTCTTTTTTTCTATAGCATTTTTGAAGCTCATAAGTTTAATTTTGGGGGCTGAGCCCCGGCGGTGTAAGTGGTTGAGTGCAGGACAGCAGCCCGCGGGTTTGGCGGTTCAAATTCAGCAGCGGCTCTCAGGAGTAGCACTGGGTAGTGCCCACCACCACCAGAGGCAGTGATGCCAAAAAAAAAAAAAGTGAAATTTGAAAAAAAGTGAAATATGAAATAAAACAACTCTTTAAAAAAGTAAGTTTAACTTCACAGGTTTTTAGCCCATATTACAGACTATAACTTGCAAAACTTAACTTTTCTTGTCTTCAGGCCACTGATGGCAGCATAGATTGAAACAGATCCCCTTGGACAGTCCCTTTGGTATTGACATTGATCTTTTAATCAACACTATTTGGGTTAATCATTCTACAGAGCCACCACGCTGTGCCATTGTAGTTCACAACTCTGCGACGGGTTCAAAGGGTAACACGAAGATGTTGAGAAATGCTTCATGGAAATCCATATTCCCTTGGCCTCCCAGTCTGATGATCCTTTTATTGATAAGAAATGATAAGAAAATAGGCTAATTTGTCACAAATAAGTGTCCAAGTCTCAAGACTTGTTTTATAATTACTATTCTAGAACTAAGCTGCTCATTATGGAAGCTAGGGGACATACAGGAAAAAGCCAAGCTTTAAATGGGAATTTTCAAAAATCCAGTTTCTAACCACCCAGAGATAATGTACTCAGTTAACCTTTGCTATGCTCTCTTCTGATCTTTTATTGTGGACAAATTTCTTTAAAAATGTCTACTGAGAGTAGCTTAGATTTCAGACATTGTTTTAGGTGTGGTCCTTATGTCAACTTGATTGTTTATGAAAGTGTATGGGTGGGGTCCAACCTGTCAATCAGATCCCAGTCCATCGTGCCTCCTTGAGGGTATGGCCTTTTATAAGAACAAACCAGGAACCTTTCTCTCTTTATTTCTCTCTCTCTCTCTCTCTCTCTCTCTCTCTCTGTCTCTGCTTGTTCAAATTCTGCCTGCTTCCAGAGGCAGTCCCACGTGGGCCACTTGGCTCTGAGAGCTGCCAGTGTCCCGTTCTGTTTCCACTGACCTTGCATCCACAGGGTTCTGCACCCACCAGCCTGTGATCTTCCTGCATCTCAGTTCACCTCTGTGCACCACTAGCTAAGTGAGCCTGCAGAAGAACTTAGAAAGCATGATCATATTATGGACCTGAGTTCGACTGGGCTGGAATGGCTTCTTGATGTCACATCACTCCTCGAGGTAAGATCTTCCCTACACCTATATGAGTAATGCGTATCCTTGATTTCGTTTCTCTAGGTAACCCGACCTAACACATGAGGTATTGTGTTAAACATAGGAGCCAAAAGAAGAAGAACAGCAAGAAAAGACAGACTGCCTTCTTGAAAACATGCATTCTAGAGAGGTTTCTGAATGAATCAATCAATGAGTGAATCTTTTAAGCTCCATTCTTATTTTAAAAATCCTTGAAAACTTTCCTGATTTTCTCTTTCAAGTTGACATTATATCAATGACTATACTTGGAATAGCTTTGTGCTAATAATCCAAGTTAGCTTCTGGTGATGTCTGTTTTCCCCATGAAGAGCAACCTCTTTAACAGCGTAACCTAGAATTTTGTGGGGGGGTGATATGAATGAAACTCACAAGCAGGGGTTTCCTCAATGCAGTTTTTACCTCTTGGAAAATTAGAGCAAATGTGCTTTTCTCTTGTCAATTGGCACCACATACATTCTTCACCATTGCTCCAAGATTGCAAGCCTGTGGTTCCACTGTCCCATCTGTCTGGCAGGCAATTTTTTTAGATTTGAATTCATTTGCATGTTCTCTTGTACTACCCCCTCACCTATCATGAGTTTCAATCTGTTCTTACTTGAGTTTATGCTGCCCTTGCCTGGCTGAAGATGAATCTCTCTGATAAAGAAGGTAGAAGGAAGTAAAAGGAATCAAGAACTACTTCTCTCTCTCTCTCTCTGTTGCCTATTCCATTGTATCGTCTACTTCAAACATACCTTGATCTTCCTCTACTGACCTTGAATGGCGAGGTTACAATGCTATAGAGAAGTCTAGAGGAAAAACTCCTAATTTTTTTTTTAATGCATCTCAGGACCTTTCTTCTTCCTTTTTTAATTCCTGTGTGATCACACCCTTTGGAATTTTTTTGACTCCCTCCTTTTACAAACAAGGGAAACAGAGGCATACGTTCAGAAGAGGGCATTGCATAAATTGGGTCCCAAGTGAGAATTATAGGAATCATTTGAGCCAAACAATATCTGAGCAGAAGAAAAACGTATCCCAAGAATCTGATCACAAGGGGAGAAAAACAACCTTGGGGAAAATTTAATTGAGAACCCATTTCATAAGGAGAGGACCATCAGTTTCCCTGTATGTGTCTCAAGTGTTCCCTGGCTGCAGACATCCCACTGGGGCCATTCTGGTCTGTTCTGCCTGAGAGAATGGCGGCCCCCTCCCCCACCTTTGTCATCAGCTTTGGATTCTACAATAGGAAACCAAACAGCTGGTTCTTCTCCACATGTGTCCCCCACCCCCACCCTGAGCCCTGCTTTCTTCATTAGCTGAAGCCCCTCTTCTGGGAAACAGCTGACAGTTCTCTGAGATTGGCTATTGCCAGTCATGCTGTGTCTTCTAAATAGCATCTTGTTAACCTTAAAAGATGATTATTTTGAGCTGAGCCCTGGTGGCATAGTGGTTGTGTGCAGGACTGTGGCCCACAGGGCTGATGGTTCAAATCCAGCAGCAGCTTTTCAGGAGCAAGGCTAGACTTCCTACTCCTGGCAGTGGAGGGGGGGGGGGCGGGGAAGAAGAAGATGATTATTTCAGAGGTTTTATTGTTGTTTTAATTAATTAACTTGAGTCTTTGTCACCACCTGCAGACAGAAGTAGATGATTTAAGAGATGAGCAAGTAGAGATTCCATGACCTTCAAACAGATATCCTTGGAATCAGTGGACACGATTTCATGGCCACCTGACTTGTCTCTCTTTATGTCCTGGCTCTATCCCCAGCTCATTGTATTAGATAAGAGGTCTCCTGTTACCTTCTGAAGGCTGGGATTACCAGACAAGCTCAGAAGGCGCCTACGACACCATTTCTCTGCAAACATTCTTTGCAAATGCTGTGTTGGGTTACAGATCTGGGCAGATGCCATTTTGGCATGAAAAGGGTCCTCTTTGAGGGCAAAGGGGGAGGTAGGCACATAAAACATAAAAACCAAGTCAATTTGGTCTGCTTACAAGTATAAATAGATACAGCTTTTTCTGTATGTACATTTTCTAAACCCAAGACCAGGAAACAACACTCTCTCTTATAAATAATAAAAATAGAAATTTTCTTATGATTTTATAGCCAGGAGAGTGAAAGGAAGGACAAGAAAAGGAGAAAAGATGGGGGAAAAAAGAAAAGAAGAAAGACTAAAAACTAGTGTGGAAGAGGAGGAGATGGAACCTGATAGGCAGACTGGGCAGGGTCTCTATGGGGTGCCAGGTCCCAGATCTTCTCTCTGGGGATTATGTTCATCTGCTCAGTAATGCCTCAAGGGACTCTACACTCTACAGCAACAGCAAAAGGAGAGTCTACCCACTGGGAAATGAACCCCACACTTAACCACTATATATAGTGTCCACCAACTGTCTGTCAGACTTTGATGACTTACCTATAGCTATGATGCCAGGAGATATGCCATTGGTTTTTCAAATACCACCAGGGTCAACCACAATGGGTAGGTTTCTGTGAAGCTTTGGGGTGAAGACAGACTAGGAAGAAAAGCATGACAATCAACGTACTTCCAGTACGTAGCCAATAAAGACTTTATGGGTCACAATAGAATATTGTTTAATTCACTTGCTTTGGACCCATCACAAGGAATAGGACTCCATTGTTCAAGGAGAACATAGTTTTGGTGAAGAAGAAGGTCAACAAGGTCATGGGAGCCCTTTGGGGAGACCAATGGACATAACAGCAACAAGGATTGGCTCAAGCACAGAGGCAGTTTTGAAGAGGGCCTGGAACAGAGTCATATTTGGTTCTGTTGTACACAAGGCTGCCATAAGTCAGAATTGAGTTGATGGCAGGTAACAATCAGAACAGCAGCAGCAGTGGCGGTGGCGGCAACATAACGATTATACCAGTACAAGTGTTTCCATCTAGTCCCGGATGGCTCCAGGCACGTGTGGCCTGTCCATTATTTGTCTTGACACCCACTGAAGCTCTTCTATTATCCCACTGGATCAGCACTGACCACAAACCCTCTTCTGCATCTCCTGCCAGTGTGCTTTGGACCCATCTCTTCCCTGCAGCAGAGCTGATAGGTCAACTGCAGAGTTTTCGGTCTGGCTCCCACTCTTCACACTACAGCGTACAGATGTCTCCTTGTAGTTCTTCCACTTTAGCGATTTCTGCTCCTCTTTGCCACCACACATATGCATGCAAATGCAGGATTTTCAGGAGGTGCAATTCTCTTCCAACGTAAAACTGTTCTGTGAATGGCTTCTGCAAAATGCTTCCACAGAATGTCTGTGACTCTCTGTGAATGTCTTTCCCAGCTGTTGTGCAAGGGCCTTTATCATCTCCCATGGATTTAGGAAAGAAAAGAGGTACTTTGGGGCAAACTGCTCCTTGGAAGACTTCCCCCCTTTTTGCGACAGCCTCTTCTCTAAGGTGGCATCCCATGTCCAGCCATCAAATGATGCTCATTCACCACCAACATACTGTAGATGTCTTATTTTAATTATTTATTTCCTACTTAAATATGCCCTCATCATTCAATACCTTTCCTGGACTTGTGACTCCTCGACTGTTTGTTTTACAGGCCTACTGTTTCTTCCTTTTTATTCCATCTGTATCTGCTTTCCAGGACCCGTGATGCTGGCTTTCTGACCACTTACAAATTCTGGTCAACTTACCATTACCTCGAATCTCCACCCGGATTCCCATGAAACTCTGAGGCCTAGTTTATTCCCATACCTGTAGGCTCCAGGACTTTCCCCAGCACCCGCCTGGACACCTGTTTCAAACAATTTGTCCTGACATGACTTCTACTTTCTTCCTATAACTTCTAACTTGCAGCCGGCCCAGTATCCCCATTCACTACAGGTGCTTGAAATGAGTGAACACAACAGACAAAAACCATTCTCTTTCTTTCTACCCTTTCTTTCCCCAAAATGGATGGCCACACACTTACGGTGGTCTTCCTTTGCCTGCTGTGGCCCAAGATTTCTCTCCACATTGGAGATAAACCTAAGCCAAATTCTCTGCCACTGGTCCTTTGAATTGGTCCTGAGCCCATTCATAGCGACCTATTGTGCCCGTGGGTTTCTGAGACTTAACTCTTTATGGGAGGAGAAAGCCCTGTCCTTCTCCAGAGGCTCGGGTGACTGCTTTCTAAGGGGTAATCATGATAGATTTCCTAGAAGAATACAGACCAATCATGAAGGCTTGTTATGAAGAAGTTTGAAGAAAATTGAAAATTGAATTGATGAGAAAAAAGCCAGAAAAGTAGCCCCAGTGAATTCTGCTCCCCCTCCCCCATTCAGAGCAATGCACTTCTCATTCTTTGAGGGTAGCAAGGGCTGTCTTACCAGAATTGTAATTCTTCATGGCTGCCCATCTGCTGCTTGGACATGTAAAAGGAAGAGTGCATCATTCCTCAGTTTAGAGAGATGGAAACACTGCCTTCAGAAGCATGCAGATCTCCATGGAGGATAATATTGAGACATAGTAGCTATGCATTCCAACATTTTTGTATAATGAAGGTGACTCAAATCCTGTAGCAATACTTTAGACCTACCTTTACATTTGCTTGTCTATAAATCCTGCCTAGAGCTCTTGTTCAGATGCAGATTCTGATGCAGTCAGCCGGTGGTAGAATCTGGCTAGCCTCCATGCTATGCTGAGGTCACTGGTTCTACAAGGCTGGCGATTGGACTTGGCATAATAAGGACTTGCTTGCATTCCTGCTTCCTCTTCTCTGCCTGAATGGCACCATTTGTGACATGAAACCCTGGCACCGCTTTGCCTCTCAGCCCATTTCAGTGCTAATGTGCATTGCTGGGCCACAGCCACTTTAGCCCACCTGTTGCCTCTGACCAAATCTTCCTCAACTCTCCCGTAGAGGAAGTTCTCACTGTGAACTGCCTTCATGCTTCAATTCAGTTCAGCTGCATTCAGTTGAACTTCATTGAGACCCATTCACTGAACATCTTCCAGCGGTCAGGCAATGAGTTGCTTTCTCCAGGACTGAGCAGATGATGGTGCCATTGATGAAAGCGAAAGACTTAGTTATAAACAAGGAAAGAGGGCTGAGCCCTGGTGGTGTAGTGGTTATGTGCGGGATTGTGGCCCACTGGGCTGGCGGTTCAAACCCAGCAGCAGCTCTCCAGGACCAAAGCTGGGCCTCCTGCTCCCACCAGAAGGCAGTGATGCCCCCCAAAACATGGGAAGAGTAGATCTGAGGAGGAAGTGAACACGTTTATATTGTCCATGATGTGATCAGCTGTCTTTAAGTTGGTCCTTGGCTCATGGTACCCTATGCTCCAAAGGACTGGATCATTGTGATCCATAGCATTGTCATTAGCTGGTTGTCCTGATCACCAAGTCTTTCTTCCTAGTTTGTCTCAGCCTGGAAGCTCTGCTGAAACTCACTCAACATCATAACAACATACAAGCCTCCTTTGGGGGTGGATTAACTGGGGATTGAATCCAAGTCTCCCACATGAAAGTTGCAATTCAACACCAAAACACCACTGCTCCCTGATGCATGGTATGTGTCTACCCTACAGAGAGGCAGAGAGATAGATAGCATGGCACGATGGCCTCTTGACTGAGACCATCTACCTGTGTCACCTAGCTCCAAACTTACTAGCTAGGTATCTTGAACAAGTGAATGAATGACTGCTTGCTTCTCTTTTCTCATTTTAAAGATGGGACTCATTAAATGGTGCCCATTCCACAGGGTTGTGATAGCATTATTACAACTAGCACATGAGTTGCTATTTATAAAACAACATGACATAAATAGTAAAACATGACTAACATGTGGTATTCAAAAGACCATCTGTGTTAAATGAATATACATTCTGGAGGTGCACCTAAGGAAAGATGTTGGGTAAGAGATATAGACTTGGGAGCGTCAGATATTGTCAGGATGCAAGAGTGGAAGGTGTTTTCCAGGGAGAAGGGCAGTTGCAGCGGTAGCGAGGAAGAGGGAACAATGTGGAATCTGTAGGGGGGAGGAAAGCAATACTCAGGGTGCGAGCAGAAGAGGCTGTGATGAAGGATTGGCTCTGAAAGTAAAGATGACCACGTGAAAGTAAAGTCAGAAAAACAGAGAAGTTCAACAGGGCAGCAGTGGTCCCCAGTGGCCAATGAGGATCAAGGAGAAGTCATTGGGGCATGTGGCCGATGAAACGTGTTTCAGGCTAACGACTCTGATCATCACTATTTCTATCTGTCCTCTCCCGCGGAGAGGGAAGGGGCCAAGGTTCTGAGTCAGTTGGGTAAACCCAGGGCCTAGCAGCTGGAATCCATCTCTGCCTGCAGCACAGCAGGGTTTTCCAAGGGTTATTGGAATAGTCTTCTCAGTGTCATTTTCTCTAATAACTCCTGTCCCTTCATCGTTACTGCACCGTGCTTGTCTACTGGATGACGGCAGCCCCGAATGAAGAGGGAGGGCAAAGTTGGCATTTCATTGTTCGTGTTCTTTCTGCTGTTGTTGTTGGGTTTTTGTTGTTGTTGCAAAAGACATAGGTAACAAAACCCCCCGGATTCCTTGCCTTTTTAACTATATAGAAACATCCAGTTCAGTGACATTAATTGCAGTCACTCTATTGTGTAACCATTATCACTATCCATTTTCACACATTTTTTTGGTCACCGTAATAAGAACTCAGTATCCCTTAAATAATAACTCCCTTTTCTTCCTTCCCCCAGCTTCTGGTAAATGCAAATACATGTTTGTATACAGTATTAGTCCTCTTATGTCTGACGAGTAGTCCACGCGTTGTCAGGCTTTTAAAGTTCGACCCGGTCGTAGCAGGTGTCAGAGCTGCATTTTTTTTTCTTTTTGGATGAATCATCTTCCACATGGAGAAGAAAGACGCAGTGATCTCCTCCCGTGAAAACCGCAAAACTCCGTGGGGCAGCTCGCTTCCGTCCTGTGGCTTCTCCATAAACGCCACGGAACCCAGCGGCAGTGTAGAGAGACCCCATTTTGCTCATCCATTCATGTGTTGACGCACACGTGGGTCTTCCCAGCGTGTGCTGATTCTGAATGATGCTGCCTGGAGCATCCTTGAAACCTGAGACTGGATCCTGGCAGAAGTTGAGATCAAGTTAAGGTGGGTCTGAGGAGGGAGTAGCTGGCTGGTGAAAATCTCAGGAAAGATGGTCTTAGACGTCAGAGCATCACCAGACAGTGATGGCAGCCCTGGCTTTTAGCCTGATGAACACCAGCCAAGTCCCACAGTTTGTGTGCTGGATCCGACTCTGCCTCCACAGGCTCTGGTGACAGCTGCCTTCCCCCTCTAGAGACCAGCTGACCACATGTTGGTGGCGCCAAGGGAGAGGGTTCTCTGCTGTTGAACAGATTGGGCTTGCTGACCTTCGATGCCCCTTCCAACATCAAGATTCTGGACATACACTGAAGGCAGGCATGAGCGCAGGACCCGAGACCTTCTGCAGGTGGGCTCGGGGGACAGGAGAAGGAGACTCACTGTCCTCAGTTCTGCACTCGGTGCTTGGGTTTCTGCAAGGTTGTAGGGTTCTTTAAGCAGGGCGGGGAGGAGGGATAGTGATTTTGAGAATGGTGGGGCCGTTGTCCACAGAGTCCCCTGCTGAGAAATCATAATCCTCTAGCGCCACCCCCCAACCCCCATGGGCCACTTAAGGGGAAGAAGGCAAGAGGGAGAGTCAGCTGAGACAGGTGTGTGGAGGTGGGTGGGAGTAGGGGGTGGAGGGGAACTCTGACTCATTCTAGTGTTGACAAATAGGCCGGATTCCTTTAACTCGCCTGGACTTTGCCCTTTCAGGATGTACAGCCAGCGTCAGCACCCTGCTAATGGGGCTTTGAGAGTCTCCTTTTGATGAGCGCGTCCCAGAAAGCAGGTATTAGCCATTTCTGCTGGGGAGGCAATGAAGGCATTTGCAGCTGAAATCGGCTTTCCTGGTTGCCCTAATAAAGCAGAGACTTTCAAAGCCCCATTAGCAGTGTGCTGACTCCAGCTTTACATCTGTCCTAGCCCAGTTCAGGAGGAGGGCGCTGGGCACTCATATCCCGAGTCCCAAGGAACTACCTGCGTTCTGACCAAAGCTAGCTTGTTTCCATCTGTGGACTGTGAGCTTCTTGTGGAGAGAAGCGCACCCCCCCTACTAGAATGTTTGGAGCAAAATAGACTCACAACAGATGTTTATGGAATTGCTAATGTGTTTGGATGCTGTGGACAGTTGCTAGCACAATGCTGGCCTTTGGAAATGCATGCATGTGTATGTGTGTTATGTTGTATGTCTGTGTATGTTTGGAAATGCATGCACGCATGTTGTATGTCTGTGTGCTATGTTGTATGTATATGTACATATAACACATGTATATGGGAGAGGGTACCCCTAGCCGGAATTATACTGGGGAGAGCAGAGTTTTTGTATTATGCATTATTCCCACTAGGCAAGTTTGGGCAACTCACTCTGAGTTAGTGCACCTAGTGGTGTTGCATAGTAAGGTTCTCTCTGATCACAGTGATTTTTTTTTTGGTAGAAACAGTTTTGCTCGGCTGAGCCCCGGTGGCGTAGTGGTTGTGCGCGGGACTACGGCCCCTTGGGACGGAGGTTCAATTCCAGCAGTGGGCCTGGGCCTCCTACTCCCACCACCGGTGAGCAGTGATGCCCCCCCAAAAGAAAAAAAAAACAGTTTTGCTTGAGCTTCATTTTTTGTGATGGCCAATTTAAGAGAACAGCATGCACCTGTGAAATTTTGTTTCCCACTGCAGAAACTGTTGTGATGTTGAACACAGTTTAAAAGGACAGTGCTATGGGGAAAAAAAACTCAAGTGTATGAGTGGTTTTCTCGTTTCAGAAAAGGGGAAATGTCGCTTGATGACAAACCTCCTTCTGTCAACTTCCCAATTGGATGAAAATGTCAACTTGTAGTGCACTTGGAGTTTGTTCCACCAGATCAGACTGTTTATCAAGCTTCCTATGTAGAGGTTGTGAAAAGAAAGTGTAATAGTGTGTGAGAAAAAGAGGCCTGCGCTGTAGCAGATGGGGACTGGTTTAGGCACCCCAACAATGCACCTGCCCATGCTGCCATCTCAGTGCTCCAGTTTTTGGCAAGAACAACATGCCTTATATATATGTCAATAAATTTATATATAATGATAGGGGAATAGGTCTATGTACATACATTTATTTATAAAGTATTAGAGCAACGGATGGACATTGGGCCTCTGCACAAGTACTCCCTCAATGCAAAAACACTTTGTTCTACTATCCCGGCCCTCTGTGGTGCTGACCTTCCCTGATGCGATCGTTGAAGACAAAATGGGTGCATAAGCAAATGTGGTGAAGAAAGCTGATGGTGCCCAGCTATCAAAAGATAGAGTGTCTGGGGTCTTAAAGGCTTGAAGATAAACAAGCAGCCATGTAGCTCAGAAGCAACAAAGCTCGCCATGGAGTAAGCCCATCAATCCGTGTGATCATGAGGTGACAATGGCATCAGGTATCGGGCATCAAAGACCCCAAACAAAACAAAAAAAAATCATTTAAGTATTAATGAGGGGAAGGTAGAGTGAAGACCCAAGGTCCATTCGTCATCAATTGGGCATCCCCTATCAGAAGGGCCACAAGGAAGAGAAGAGTCAATCAGGGTGCAGCATAGCACAAACAAAACACACAGCTTTCCTCTAGGCCTTGAACGCATCCCCCCTCTCCCCCCACCCCACTCTCATGACCCTACTTCTACTTTACAAATCTGGCTAGACCAGAACATGTACACTTGTACAGATAAGAGCTCAAAACAGGGAACCCAGGACCGATAAATCCCTCAGGACAATAATGGGAGTAGCCGTACCAGAAGGGGAAGGTGTGGGAAGAAATGGGGAACCGATCACAATGCTCTACATATAACCCCCTCCCAGGGGGATGGACAACAGAAAACTGGGGGAAGAAAAACGGCGGTCAGTGTAAAACATGAAAAAAACTTATCAAGGGTTCATGGGGGAGAGAGGGTGGGAGAAAGAGGGAAAAAATGAAAAACTGATACCAAGGGCTTAATTGGAAAGTACATGTTTTGAAAATGATGATGGAAAAGCTGAGCTCTGGTGGCGCAGTGGTTGTGTGTGGGAATGGGCCCACAGGGTTGACGGTTCAAATCCAGCAACAGCTCTCCAGGAGCAAGGTTGGGCTTCCTACTCCCACCAGAGCAGTGACGCAAAGGAAAAATTAATAAAATAAAACAAAAAGATGATGGAAACATATGTACAAATGTTCTTGACACTATGGATGGATTTTGATAGGAGTTGTATGAGGCCCCAATAAGATGATTAAAAGAACAAACAGAAACAACATACCTCTTTTGTCCCACATACCTAACTAACCTGACCTTGCTCCTTGTGATTTCTTTTTGTTTCCGTGAATGAAGAGGGACATGAAAGGGAAGTGATTTGACATCATAGAAGAGGTGAAGAAAAAAACAAGGGAGGTGGAGCCAGCCATCCAATCAGATGAGTTTCAAAAATGCTTCCAAGAATGGAAATGCAGCTTGGACAAATGTATTAACTGTAATGAAGAGTTATTTGAAGGTGATAAGGTTGTTTTGTAGAAAAAAAAGTTAAATACAAGCTACATAGCTTTGGAAAAAAATTAACTTTTTTTTTTGGGGGGGGGTGGCTAATCCCCTGCATGCATATGTGGGCATGTATGTACACACAATACACGATTGATATATGTTTGTATATGTATATGATATAGCAGACATACAAAGGGGCCTCAAAAAGCTCATGGAAAAGTAGATTAAAAAGATCAGGGCATTTTCACTCCAGTTTTTTGAAGCTACCTTCTATATGTAAATAGGTGTATGTGTACATCTCTACATATATGTAGATAGCTTGTACACATTATCTATGAATGCATGTATGTGTGCACATTTATATATGCTGCTGTAATGGTTAAGCATTTGGCTGGAAACCCAAAGGTGGGTGACTGGAACCTCCTCAATGATTCTAGGGGAGAATGACTGGCTGCTCTGCTCCTGGAAAGACCCCCTGCCAGTGAGTGGATTCTGCCTTACAGAAACCCTACAGGAGCCAACGGCTTCTCCGCTCTCCTTTGGAGGGGTGGTGAGTTTGACAGCTGACCCTGCAGCTAGCAGCCTGCTGCTTAGCGAACAGCCCTACCAGGGTGCCTCCTGCAAAGAGGACTGCCTAGAAAAGTCTATGGTACAATTTGCCTCTGTCACAAGATCTGCTATGAATTGAAACTTGACTTCACAGCATAGACATATATATCTATAATTTTACAGTATATACATACAGAATTTGTACATAAATGTGTATGTGTGCAAAATGTGGGGCCCCTCAGAGATATGAACAGTTAACTAATAACTGAACGCGGCCATTCAACCCAACCCAGAGGCACCTCACAAGAAAAGCCTGCTGCTGCAAGGTCCCAGGGTTGCCACGAGCAGCATCCAGGCTTGCACCCAGGAGTGGGAGATTCCTGGACAGCAGTTGTTTTCCATAGCTGTGATGATGGCAGGACAGGCAGGGCTAAAAAAATATTAGAGAAGGGAGAGTGGGAAGGGAAAGTAGCTTTTACTTTCCATTCTCTGCCTGACTGTAGTCACTGAACTTCTTTCTCAGAAAGGAACTTCACAGCCTCCACGTCTCCTCTGAGAGACCAGACAGCTCTTAAGTCCAGTCCAAAAGGTGTGGGATGGAATGGAGAGGGAGAGGCAGTGATAGAAAATCTGGAGGCCACTCAAGCACTCCCTCAATGCAACACTTTGTTCTATTAAACCGGCATTCCATGATGCTCACCTTCCCAACATGATCGCTGAAGACAAAGCAGGTGCGTAAGCAAATATGATGAAGAAAGGTGATGGTGCCTGGCTATAAAAGATATAGCATCTGGGGTCTTAAAGGCTTGAAGGTAAGGGCTGTGGGGAGGAGATGGGCCAGGGTGCAGTATAGCAATGATGATACATATAACTTTCGTCTAGTTCTTTAATGCTTCCTCCTCTACCCCACTATCATGATTCCAATTCTACTTTACAAATCTGGCGAGACCAGAGGATGTGTACTGGTACAGATAGGAACTGGAAACACAGGGAATCTAGGACAAATGATCCCTTCAAGACCAGTGGTGAGAGTGGTGATATCAAAAGGTAAAGGGAGGGTGGGGTAGAAAGTGGGAACTAATTACAAGGATCTCCATATAACCTCCTCCCTGAGGGACAGACAACAGTAAAGTGGGTGATGGGAGATGTCACACAGTGTTAAGATGTGACATAATAATAATTAATAAATAATCAAGGATTCATGAGGGAGGGGAAAAATGAGAAACTGGTACCTGGGGCTCAAATAGAAAGTAAGTGTTTTGAGAATGATGAGGGCAACAAATGTACAAATGTGCTTGATACAATGGATGGATGGATGGATGGATGGATTGTGATAAGAGTTGTATGAGCCCCCAATTAAAAAAAACATTAAAAATGATGATTGCAACATATGTACAAATGTGCTCAACACAGTGGAAATATGTATGGATTGTGATAAGAGCTGTAAGACTCCCAATAAATTGATTTTACAGGGCTGAACCCCAGTGGCATAGTGGTTGAGTGCGGGACTGCAGCCTGTGGGCTTGGCAGTTCAAATCCAGCAGCAGCTCTCAGGAGCAAGGCTGGGTAGCTCCCACCATCAGCAGAGGGCAGTGATGCCCACTCCCCCCAAAATAAAATGATTTTACAAAAGAAAAAAAAACACAAGCTCCCCTTATAGAAAAAAATCTATAGGGGGCTTAAATAAATATAAAAATGTAGCCATCAACAAAAAGAACACAAAAAGAACCTGGAGGCCTTCATGTCTAGGGTCATGCTAAGTGTTGGCATCTGCTCAGTGGCAGTGGGCTTATTTATGAGTGATAGGTGATAAGAAGAAATATGAGACTTGGGAATAGAAGAATGACTTCTATCTACTTCGCCAAAGTGTGCCCTGGGAGTGGTCGCTGCCCTGCTCAGTGCCAGGTTCCAAGAAATCATCAGAAGCAGAGGGGGTCTCCATTTTGTAGGGGGATGAGGTAGCTCCACTTTTCAGGAGTTAAATGTCTTGTGTCCGGCAAAGGAGGAAGCCAGAACTCAGTTCTATGTTAGTCTGTCTTCCACACTCACTCTTACTGTCCCCAGCTGCCTCCTGTCTTTGCTGATTTCACTCTAATCACAGGGCCCTGCAAGACCACCGTTCTGAAGGGCAGCGCTGTAGAGACAGACGGCTCTCTCTCTCCGCCTGCCCTCCATCATACGACTCAGAGATAGATCCTTCCCATTTTTCATCAACTTCCTCCTCCATGATCACCCCCCATTCTTCGGGGAGGAGCCCAACACCGTGGTACTTCAGATGGTGAGATTTTGATAGTTGTCCGTTTATCTCTGGCAAGGCCTGGCATCCTTGGGTGGGCATGCCCTCCCCACAAACCCTCTCATCTTTCTGAATGCAAGTTGGTTCAGACAAGGATCTTGCTAGAGGCTCTGTAAATAGTAAATAAAGAAATGGAATAAGCTGGAGACTTAACTAAATCCCTAACCCACCAGGACCGCCGCACCCCCTGTGTGTTTCTCTGGACTGCTTGTCTGATGCAGACAAGGCCTGAGCTGGTGGAGGTCTGGAAGCCGCTGATGTGTGACTGGGGCTCTTCACCCCGCCGCCACTCTGCCATTTGAATATTTCCAGTCAGGATTTAGTCACTGCACATCGTCGAGAGTCCTCTAATCAG
>PVJH01006452.1:18430-101837 GCA_004026705.1 Nesogale talazaci
TAACCTTGGGATCATCACATCCTCTCACATCCTCAGTTTCCCCACCTATAAGGGGTGGTTATTGACTGGGAGAGTCAATAAAGTAGTTTCCTTAATCCTTAGTGAGTTTCCGAGTCATCCCTGGGGAAGTGGAGCAAGGAGCAGCCTTGGTTATCTATGGGGAAGAAGAGGAGCAGGGCTTCTTTATAATTTAGGACACAGTGACCAGAATTTATGCCACTTTCATAGCCACATGTCAAAGCCGCCAGAGTGTCCCACCTGGGTAGGGCTCTCTGTTCACTCTCTCCATTTCTTGGATGATTGCTTTCTCTGCTACTGGGATTAAAAAGAAAAAAAAAAGGAGGAGAAAAACCCTCCAAGACAAGTCACTTTCTCATTGGCCTGTGACATGCTACATGAACCATCTATATTATGAATGCAACCATGGATGCCGCCAATGTTGATTCATACCTTGGTGACCTCATGGATCACTGACAGCCATGCCACCTGGCAGGCTGCCTGGAATTCACCGGGGCCTGTCAGAAGCCCCAGCTGCCCCTCTGTTGTGCAGGCTACCACGTCCCTGGCAGCTACCCTTGGGTTTCATGTCTTCTCTTGTCAGTGGAAGGAACAATCACGTCCTCAAATCACAAGTCAGGAATTCTAAGAGCCACGCACCGAACGGAGTGGTGACTCGCAGAAGTACAATGAGATAACGAAGTCTCTTTCAGACATCTTTTCATATTCCAAAGCCCTAGGTAGCCGATAAACAATGTGCTGCCAGCCAGACTGAGTTCTTCTATCTTGTTGACGGAAGCATTCATTGTGAGGCTTCCTGGGCATCCTATTATGGGAGAAAGGAGGACTCTGGCCACTTCTGCATAGTATAGATTAATCTTGACTGCACGATACCTTTACTTCATGGTCTCTATCTCATCAGGGGTTGCCAGGGAGGAGGAGTGGCTCTTTCTGGTTTTGGACACTTGCTTTTTAATCTTTCTTGCTGGCTTTGATTTTTACTTTTGGCTCCAGGGAAGGCAGCTAGTCATGGATCAAGCCTTGTGCCTGGTTTTCCATGCTGTGTGCTGGAGGAGAATAATGCTGGACAAGCATCAGTGGGTTCAGGGCCAAGGCTACCAGAGCCCCAGTCTTGGCCTGCATGCTCAAATGAGCTCACCTGTTTCAACTAGAAACACAGCTACAAACACACAGCCTGATTCATACCACCCACCACCATCACCACCCACCACCTACCCCTGCCACTGCCACCACAACCACCGCCACTCTGAAATTCTTCCCACAAATCAAAAGTGGGGCAGAAACAAAAGAACAAGGGGCTGAACACTACAGGACAATGGCGTTTTCTGACAGTGCTCGTATCTACAGACTATTTGATACCAGAGAATGTCATTGCTTCCCAGACTTGCAAATTGACCTCTACTTAGGTCCAGGGAAGAGAGCAGTCTTGGCAGCATAGGGGTTACCAGTTAGGTTCCTAACCATAAGGTCACCGTTTGAAACCAGTAGTCACTCGGAGAGAGAAAGACTAAGTTCTCCACTCCTACAAAGAGCTACAGTCTTGAAACACACACGGGGTAGTTCTACCCTGCCCTATGGACTCGCAATGAATCAGGATCCACTTGCTGGCAGTGAGTAAGCCCTGGGTCTGAAAAGAAGCAGTGCTACATATTTGAAATACAAGAGATACTGGGGATAAACTAAACTGAAAATAGACTCTGCCTAGTTAGTTTCTTTCCTCGTTAGGATAAGGGGGTGATCATGGGCTTTATTATTATTTAACTTTAATGGTGAGTTGGGTGAAGGTTTACAGAGAGAGCCACTTTTCACTCAAGAATCCATACACATTGTGTTTCATCTCATGGATTGCAAACTCCACCATGAAACATGACTTAGCCCATTTCTTCCCTGTGCTTTCTGTTCTCCCTCCCTTTTCTTTCTTTTTTTTTTGGGGGGGGCATCACTGCTCTCCAGTGGTGGAAGTAGGAGGCCCAGCCCCACTGCTGGAATTGAACCTCCGTCCCAGTGGGCCGCAGTCCTGCGCACAACCACTACGCCACTGGGGCTCAGCCCCTCCCCTCCCTTTTCTTAACCTGCTTGGATGTGGTTCTTGGGTCAATGCTGCCCTTTTGACCTTAAAAGGTTGATCATTCTAAGATGTGCATAACTCCCTAGTGTTATTATTCCCTATCATAAATTTTTTATTGTTTGGCTAAAATTTGAGTCATGGGGTTAAATTCATTACCTGATCTGGAGTGACTAAGGTGACTAAGGGTCATAGCCTTGGGGACTCCATAAGTCCCTTTCTTTTCTATAGTTTTCTGTGTAGAGATTTATGAGTGTCTGGACACAATGCTAGAGAAGAAAAAGCAGTGGTTGTGGAATCAGACAGGAATTTACTGGTGTTTCTACAACTCCAATGACCCTGTTTATAAAACTTTACAGTGAGGATACTAATAGCATCTTCATTTTGTGAAGAGTCTCAGTGTCTATGTAAAGTGGCTGGCACTTAGTAGGTGTTCAATAAATGGAAAAGTTATGTATTTGTTAAGTGTGCCCGTTTCCCAGTCCTTCTACAACAAAGTACCACAGTTTGGGTGGCTTCTAAGAACTGAAACTTACTGTTTTGCGATTCTGGGGACAAGGAATTCAAGATCAGGTGTCAGCAATATTGATTCCTTCTGAAGACTCTGTTGGGAATCTCTCTCATGCCTCTTCTAGCTTTGGCTGGCAGCTGATGATTTCTGGCTTTCCTTGGTTTATAGACGTATCACTCTAAATCCCTGTTTTTATCTTCACATGCCCGTCTCCCTTCTGTGTGTTCCCATATGTGGCTCTTCTCTTCTTGCATAAGAACAGGATTCCTATTGGGTTACTTCCTATGCTACTCTAGTATGACCTCTTGATAACCATCGCTACTTTCAAAGACCCTATTCCAAAGAAGGTCAGATTTACCAGTCCCTAGATCTTGGGCAGAGGAGCTGGGTTGGTTTAGTGGGCTACGAATTGGGATGTGATCTGAAAGGTCAGAAGTTTGAAGCTGTCAGCTGCTTCTCTGGAGAGAGACCAGGCTTTCCATTTCTGTCAACAGTTAGGCTCAGAAACTTGGTGGGTGTTAGGGACAAGGGGAGGCTTGTTCTACTTTGTCCTAGAAGGGGGCTATGAGTCAGAATCAACTAGATGGCTGGGAGGTTTTGCTTATGTCTTCTTCTAATGTCTCGAGCTAACCACAGCCAGCAGC
Source organism: Nesogale talazaci (assembly GCA_004026705.1). Classification (NCBI taxonomy): domain Eukaryota; kingdom Metazoa; phylum Chordata; class Mammalia; order Afrosoricida; family Tenrecidae; genus Nesogale; species Nesogale talazaci. The sequence goes on from PVJH01006452.1 coordinate 21,669, forward strand.
TTAAACCCACCGCCCTCCCTCCTTGGGAGAGAGATGAGACTTTCTGCTCCTGTAAAAACTTAGTCTCAGGAACCCACAGAGGCAATTTAACTCTTAACTATATGGTCACTGAGCCACAATCAACTTGAGAACAGTGAGTTTGGCTCCTTTTTAAGAGAGAGAACTTCAGCATATCTTTTTGGAGGGCCTTAGCGCTTGGAGTCACCATAAGTTGAATTCAACTCAATGGAAACTGACAACAATTCAATGCACAGTACTAACATAGTTCTACAGAAAAAAAAAATGGGACTGCAGGTTCTCATTGTGTCCAGATTTGCCAAGATTCCCGAATCTAGATTTAGTAAAAAGTTTGGTCTATGAGAGGGAAAATGGCAGAGTATTTCTTCTCTCTGATTTGACAGGGAGATAGGTGACTGACTCTCAGCCGTAAGAAAGTCAACATTTGATGTTTTCGTAGGTAGGAAGGTAAGGGGTGGCTTGGGTCCTGCCCCATGGGATTTGCCTGACTTTGAAGAGGAAGCTGGGCCAAAATGCCCTTATCAGACTCCTCGGTGCCAGATGTGTTTCAGACTTCAGAATTATTTTAGATTTCAGAAGGAAACAGTCCAAATATGTTAACACCCTTAGCAGAGTCTAAGGCAGCAACGTGTAAGCCAACAAAGAAGCCAACAGAAACAACCATTATGATTGGCCCGTAATGGGATCAAAGAAGTTGGCCAAGAACTCAAGTCAGTTTAGGTCAGGCTTTCTCATCAAAGGGAGGATCTTTCTGCGTCGAGAGCCATTTGGATTTCAAAAGCACAGATTGTCTATTTATAATTATAATAGCGATGATGATAAAAGTAGCAGCAGTTGCATTCACGAAGTGTTTTCCTTGTGTCACGAATTCGGAGTGCTTTACCTATATTTTCTTGTTTCTTGTTTCTTGTTCTAACCACAGTTTTGCAAAGTTGGCAGATTTATTGCTATTTTGACACTGAGACTATTAAGCCTTAGAGATGTTCAGAAGACCAGGAAACCTCAGATCCAGTCCCAGTGGTCATGAAGCTGACCTGCACTCACAGAGGCCACTTTGGGGCACCCCTGTGTGTGAGAGAAGGACTCTGCTCTGAAGGGTTTCCAACGCTAATTTGTTGGAAGTAGATCAGCAGGTATTTTCTTCTGAGGTGTCTCTAGGTCACTAGTTCTCAACCTTCCTCAGGCCGTGACCTTTTCATACAGTTCCTCAGGTTGTGGTGACCCCCCCCCAACCATAAAATTATTTTCATTGCTACTCCATAACTGTAATTTAGGCTACTGTGATGAATCAAGAGACCCCTGTGAAAGGGTCATTTTAACTCCCAAAGGGGTCCACAGGTTGAGAACTGCTGCTCTAGGTGAATTTGAACTTCCGAGCAGCCAGCCAAGCGCACAAGCAGTTTGCCCAATCTAGGGACTCTAGGTAACAATTAAGTGGTAACCTTAAGGGAGGGACCCAGGTCCACCTGACCAAAAGAGACTTGTGTTTTGCCCAGCATAGCAGAGGTTGCCTCACTCAGAGAAGTTGGCCTGAGAACGGGAGGATATTTTCAAGGCTATTAAAACCCAATAATTTCAGCCTGAATAGAAGGCTCTTCAACTGGCCAGCAGCAGAGCCAGGTAAGGGACAAGAGGGAAACGGGAGTGTGGACGGACGACATCAACCTGACCACTTCAGTACAGAGAGGCAGGTTGCATTGGTACAGGCCCAGCCTAGTCAGCCTGAGATGCTGACTGCGTCTCACACCCCTTTCAAAAGCGTTTCCCTCGGAAGGAACCTCGGGTACCAGAGCTGCTTGTTGGGCTGTGATGGTTGCATGGTGGGCAGTTTGAAACCACCAGTTTGAAACCACCTTGGGAGACAGGCCCGGGTTTCTACTCCCGTCACCAGGAGCAGTCTCAGAAGCTGCAAGGGAGTCGCTATGGGTCAGCATGGGCTGTGCCGCAGTGACTTTGGTCTTTCACCAGCAAGTCGCCATCCTGGAGACTCAGTTGTCCAGAAAGGAAATGTGAGCTGCCCCAGGCTGAGACCAGGCCTCCTCTCTGTGCGTGTGTGACCTCTGTTGTGTGTGGAGAGTACTACTGAGAAAGGAAAAGAAAAGAAAAAAGCCAACCACCCAACTCAGTAATGAACCTTAGTGTGGGAGGAAATGGCCGTCCTAAAAATAACACCAGGCCCTGTGGAGTAATGACATCATTAGCCAACTCCAGCCTTGAGGGGTTCTGAGCACTTTTGACGAGACGTTTTATTTTAGCACGAGATGTATCAAGTAGATCTATTATGCTTGTCAGCCCAAGCAAGGGTTGCAAGGCAAGAATTAAGTGAAAGGCCCATGTGAAGGGCCATGACACTTGCTTGAATCACATTTTACATAATTGGAAGAGTTGCTATTTCTGACTCTTTGGATGGGCAGTCTGCTTGACCACAACAAAACAGAGCCCGGATGAGCGGACATGCGATCATCTGGAGAGGACCTGACATTTTAACTCAATTCTCAGACTGTGGGACGAGAAGGGGTCTAGAGAACTGGATTAACCAAAAGCTGCTGAGAATGAAGGGAGGTAGATGGCATGGAGCATTCTTCCTCCCTAGGATTCTCTATGTCTGCTTTTTCCCTCCTAGCGGACAAGTGAGCATATATCTTCTTCGAAGCTGTCCTTGAGGCCCTCTCCTCGCCTGAATCTTAGGTCCATGAATGAAATAACCGATGAGCAGACTTCGAGCTCTCCGAGGGCAGGACTGGACCTCTCCATCCTCTTCCTTGTTGCATCTGGTGCCTCTTGGAATTGCTGAATAGGAATGTGCTGGATTAAGGCAAATCACAGTGACTAAACTTTCTCAATGGGGAGATGCTAATCTGTGTGTTTCTGTTCACTTGCACATAGGTCTTAATATGCAAAATCCCAAGAATTCTCTCCTTCAGCAAACACAATGTCTGATAAAAAGAGAGGGTCCACAGGTATAAGGGGAGATGAGGCAGACTGACTCATAGCCCCCTCGATGGACTCTAACAGGGGAACAATCGTCAAGATGGTGGAAGAAGAGGGATTGACTTGTTCGGACAAGCAGGCTGCCAGGAGTTGAATCGTTGACTACCAGTAACGAAGGGAAAACAAGCCATTCTTCTCCCTAAAGGCCAAGTGGTGACATGTACATGGGGCTGGCAGCAAGGACGCTTGAGGCCCCGGGGCTTCACTCTAGTGGCTTTGTCTCTCCACTGCAATGACAAAACTCACCTGTCCTCACAAGGAACCAACAGAAGAAACGGTGTTGGACCTGAGAAGTGATGGAAGGCAAACCAGCCCTGTGACGAATCCTTGACCCTCGACGGGTTTTCTTTAGGTGGCCTCGGATTCCTCTTAGCTCCACCCCCCACCCCCCAAAGGCCGTTGCAGGGAGGGTGAGGTGTGCCCGCGTTCATGCAGAGCCACACACTTGCTTTTTCCGGGAACATACTGATGGTGCCAGCTGCCTCCTCCTCTCCCTCCCTCTCTCTCTCTGCCCTCCTTTCCCACTTGCAGTCCTCACTCAGCCTCCCCTTCTCTGTGCTCCGGCCCCCTGGGGCCTGTCATAATTAGAAAAGGAGGAAGGAGGGGAGCCATCCTCTCCCACCAGGGCCTTGGGGGGAGCAGGCACTGCGTGCTGGGGGCCCTGGACTGCAAAAGGTTGCGGTGTCTTTCCAAGCCGTGGTACTTGTCTGCACAGGAAGAGAGAGAAGCTGAGAACGCGAACCTCTGCTTGTGGAGAGACACAGAGCGTGGGTCTCTGTGTGTGAGTGCTTGCATGTGCGTGTAAAGACATGTTTTGCTATGGGTTTATGGTCGCCTGTGCTGCAGGGCAAGGAACAATGTAGAAAAGACTTTCAATCTGGAAACTTTAATCCATGTCAATTTGGGGCATACCCATTCTCAAGGGAACTCCTTTGTGCTAGTTACTGGCTCTTCCGCCTCTCTCTGCCACCAGGCCCTCTGTCCTACCTTCACCAAGGAGTGGGTGGTGGGCGCCGTTCCAAGTCGTTTCACCCTCTTGGCCCCAAACACCAGGTGCTGGCATGAACACAAGTATGTTCATGCGCAGCATAGCCACAGACCCAGGCAGTCTTTTCCAGCTTCAGCTGTCCCGCAGTCCTGCTCTGTGCTGGCATTTTCCTGGGTAGTGCTGAGGGGGGTCATTAATCTGTCTCCTTGCTATTTTTCTGGCCAGCCCAGGGGATGACGCGGGCCTATAAATCAGCCCGGCACAGAGTGGAATAATCAAGAAAGGGATACCAGACCAGGGGAAAAAGCCATTCAGAAAGGGAACAGATCTGAGGTGTGGAGCCCGGAAAGAGTGGGGAGGGAGAGTGAGCTCTGAGGGAAATGACACTGAGAGAAAATGGCACCAATCTGGTGTGGGTGGGTCCAGAATTGGGACAAAGCAGATCTTGAATCTGGTCTTTAAGATGTTTTTCTAAGCTTCTTGCTTCAGCTAATCTCTCTGGCCTACAACTAGGCCATCTGTTAAGGTGGGGTCCTGCCATGCCCTCGCTCAGCATCATGCACTTCTGGGAACTGGAGCATGTGCAGAGAAACAAAATACACACGTACATACAAAGTATTCCAACCCCGCATCTTTGCTCATGCAGTAAGTTCATTCATATGTTGGTGAAGATTACTATACTGCGCTGTAAATGATGGGCATCAAGGTGGTCATACGGAAGAGGAGGCCCATCAAGATTCCTTCTTTTTTATTTCTCCTCCCTTCTTCCTGCCCTCCTTCTTTCCCTCCTCTCTGTTCCTCCTTATCCCCCATGGCCTTCAAAGTCTGCTTTTTTTGGTATGGGAACCAGTTCTATTTATTTTTTTCTTTTAGAATTGTGGTATTGACTCACTTTGCTGAGGATAATGTCTTTCAAATCTATCCACATCAGGAGGTGTCTGGTAGTTTCATTATATATATACACACACACACATACACACACATATGCAATATATATATTTATATACAATAGGAACATTGAGAAAACATCCCAGCCCAGTCCAGTCCAAGATCATAAGTCTGTTATTAGCCCATATGTCTGATACCAGTCTATAAAGTCTCCTTTCGACTCATGAAGCACGTGCATTGATGCCAGAACAATGACAGAACAGTGGGTGCAGAGTCTTGTGTATCCATTGGTGGTGGAAACATCTCAGCACTGGCATGCGTCTCTCTGTGGCTTTTCCATCTTCAGAGGTCTGGTTCCATCAGGGTAAGCCTGTGTGGCTTCTCCTCTGGCTCCTCCAGTTCCTAGGACTCAGGGTCAATGTTGTCATCTTGTCTTGTCAGTAGCGCCTCCAGTTTCATCATTTTAAAGGGATGTATGATCTCCCATTGTATGCATGGACCATAGTTGATTTATCCATTCCTCCACAGATGGGCATTTTAGTTAGTCCCATATCTTTGCTATTGTGGATAGTGCTGTGTTAAATACGGTGCACATGTATCTGTTCATATTTTGTTCTTTATTTCTTTTCAGTATGCATCAAATAGAGAAATTACTGGGTCATATTGTATTTCTATTCACATTTCTTTAAGCGGATACATAATTCTACAATCCCACCAGCAATGTAAGAGGGTTCCAGTCTCTTCACATTCTCTCCGGAATTTTTTATTTTTTATTAAAAAAATTTTTATATCAGTCTGTGTGAGGCAATATGTCATAATTATTTTAATCTGCATTTCCCCCAGCGTTAATGATGGCAGGCATTTCTTCACATGATTGTTGGCCATCTAGATGTCATCTTTGATGGCTTGTCTATCCAAGTCATCTGGTCATTTCTTAATTGGATTATTTGTGTTTTCTTAGGGAGGTGTTGTCATTTTTTATAGATTTTAAAGATTAGTACTTTATGTGGTTATATTATTGCCAATTTCCCCCCAGTATGTGGGTATTTTTTTATTGAAGTACTTTGATATTCATAAAAGCCATATATTTTTAGGAGGTCCCTGTCTTCTACTTTGTCTTCTGAAGTGTGGGTGTTTTTCATGATGTTTGGGGTTTTGTGGATAGTAACTTAAGGGCCCTTAATTGTGTTCCTGCTTCTTCACTGATGATTGTGTTAGGCTGGGTTCTCTAAAGAAGAGAAACCAGTGCTACTTGTTAGTGTGTATCTAGAAAGAGGTTTATATCAAGGAATGGGTAGCATAGTTGTAGAAATGGGTGAGTCTAGTCGGGTTTATGGGTTGGCTGTAAACTGGAGGCTTCTCCTGATTCTTGTAGCTTATAGGTGCTGATGAATAGGGACCAGGAAGATGAAACTAGAAGACTACAGGATGCTGAATGTAAGATGCATGTATATGAGGTCAAACAAATGAATCCAAGATCAGTAGTGTGCTCCTGGTTCCTGGCTTGGCAGACAATATAATAGAAAGCTGAGGAACAAGATGCAGGATCTGGATCCAGCCGTGGAAGTGAGCTAGCTATTAGTGAACACACTATCAACTCATACCAAGGTGTGGCCACACTCTGAATGAGAAGTCCCTCAATTGTATCCATACTGTGACCAGATTAAGAAGGTGGTGACCCTCCCTCTTCTTTCCACAATTGCTCGGCTGCTTCACAGAAGATCCCATTATGGATTTAACCACACCATACTGCATCACATCATGGGAGAATCCTGACTCTCCCATAGTGACATAAGATCTAATAATCACACTGATTTTTATAGTTCTAAGATTTATATTTATAGCTTTAATCCATCATGAGTTTGCTTTCTTATATGGTGTGAGATATGAATCTTGTGTCTTTTTTTTGGGGGGGGGGTATCACTGCTCTCTGGTGGTGGGAGTAGGAGGCCCAGCCCCACTGCTGGAATTGAACCTCCGTCCCAGTGGGCCGCAGTCCCGCGCACAACCACTCCGCCACCGGGGCTCAGCCTGTGTCTTTCTTTTGTAGGTGGAAATTTAATTCTACTACCATTTGCTGAAAAGATGGCCTCTTTTCCATTGACTGTGTTTAATTATTTATAAAAAATCAAGTGTATGTAGATGCCTTTGATTTCTTTTTCATGTCTAATAGCTCTGGCTAAGATTTCCAGGACTATAATAAATAAGAGTGGTAATAAAGTGCACCCTTACCTGGTTCAGACAGATGATACATTCAATTTTTCTCCATCGAGTGAAATTTTGGCCATGTGTTTTGCATATATGACCTTTATTATGTTGAGAAGTTTCCATTATAATCATATTCTATTGACTGTTTTTCATAAAAAAAATAGATGTTGGATTTCATCGAATATTTTTCCTGCATTAACCATACAAGCACATGATTCTTTTGTTTTATTTATATGGTGGACTACATTGATTGCTTTTCTAATGTCGAATCATCCTTATATACTTGGTATAAATTCCACTTGATCATGATGCATTAAAAATGATTTCTTGAATTCTATTAGTTAAAATTTTGTTGGAAATTTTGTTGGAAGACTTTGCATGGACGTTCTAGTAAATTTTCTCTACATGTTGAGTAGAATACCCCAGGAAAACCATGTGGTCCTGGACTTTTTGTTGTTAGGAGTTTTAAAACAACATGTTCTGTTTTGTTCTCTTGAGTTATACATTTGTTAAGGTGTTCTACATCAATTTTTATAAATTTAGGTGAAGAATGTGCTTCCAGAATTGTGCCCACTTTCTAATCTGTTGGCATACAGCTCTTTTAAAGTTGTAATTGTTTCTGTTATGAAGTCACCCATTTAATGTCTAATTCATAATAATGCATATCTTTTTTCATTAAGTTTGCCAAGGATTTATCAATTTTTAAAACCCCTTAAAAGAACCAACTTCTTGTTTTGCTGATTTTTAAAATAGTGTTTCTGCTTCCTGATTCATTTAACTTATGCTGTCATTTTTATTTCTTTCTGGTGGCTAAAGGGCTGTTTTTCTGCTCTTGTTCTAATTGTTGTAGGTGTTGGATTAGAGTATTGATTTAGGTTCTTTCTTCTTTTTTGATGTGCACACTTATTGTTATAAATTTTGTTCAGAGTACTGTGTTTGCTGTAACCAAAGGTTTGGGTATGTTATGGTATTTGTTCTCATTTGTTTCAAGAAATTTAAATTTTCACTCTTTGTTTTTTCAATTATTTATGTGCTTTTGTTTTTGTTTTAAGTAAGGTGTTGTTTATTTATCATGAAATTATTTTTATTTATCTTCCTATTATTGCTTTTTTAGTTGTATAGTATTGTGACCTGAAAATTGGTTTGTAACATCTTGATAGTCTCAAATTTTTTGATGCTTACTTTGTAGGCTACAGGGCCTTTTCTGGAGTATGTTCTATAAGTGATGGAAAAGAATGTATACTGTGTTGTTGATTGAAGTGTTTTGTCTCTGTCTTAGTGATTATGTTGACTGTTTTGTTTAGTTCTTGTATATCTTTGCTGATTTTCTCTCCACTTGATCTGTCTTTCCTCATTAGTGTTGTATCGATGTTTCCCATTATTATTGCAGAATTGTCTATGCAATTTAATTATGGAATCATCATGTATTTTGAGACTCTCATTGGGTGCATAGAAGTTTATTATGGTTGTGTCTTCTTGTTATGGCTTTAATCATTATATAATGGTCTTCCCCACTCTCCCTGCTTTCTTGATGTCTTTTACTTTGTATCTATTTTATCAGACATTAATACTAATGCTCCTACATTTTTTTTATTATTAGTTTGATTTTTTTCTCATACTTTGATTTTCAGTCTTTTTTGCCTTTGTGTAAAGTGTGTTTCTTGTATGCTGCATTATTAGTGGATATTATTTTCTTACCCATTCTGCTTGTCTCTGTCTCTTAACTAGAGGATTTAACTCATTTACATTCAGTTTTGCTATTTATACATATATGGTAGTTGCATAATTTCATATCAACTTGAGATATAGAAGTAAAGGGTGGGGGGGATCCAGCCTGATGATCCCTTCTTGTGGGTGTGGCCTTCTCATAAGGAGAGTTCTGGGACTCACCCCACCCCTCTACCTTCACATTCATGTCAGCGAACCATGCTGAAACCTGCCAGATTTCTGTGATGAAATGCATACAATGGATCCCCATGATTTTGCACCCATTAGCCTGTGATCTTCCTACATACTGCATCACTGCACGAGGCCGTGTGAGTCTGAAGTGCGACTTATGGACTAGAATAGGACTTATGGACTAGGCTGGGATGTTTTCCTGATATATAATTACTGTGGCGCTCATGTACTTGATGTCAATTTCATGATTGGGATGTATGGGTGGAGTCTACCCTGATAATCTAGAGATAGCCAATGAATCCTCTTGTGGGCATGGTTTTCTCCTGAGAATTCTGGGGAGTCTCATGGTATTTCATAATTGGAGAAGAGACACTTGACTCAGATCCTGAGACAACGAACTACTGATGAGATGACAGCTGATCAATCCTTATTCCTGGGGAATGGAGGAGCCAGAGGAGAGGCCACATGGGCTTGCCCTGATGGAGCGAAACTCTGGGACTGGAGAAGTCACGTGGAGACTCCTGCCAGTGCTGAGATGCTAGGGAGGCTACGGGGAGACCCCTGCAAGTGCTGAGATACTTCTACTGCCACTGGACACACAACACTCTGCACCCACTCGCCTGTGATTGTCCTAGTGTCATCGCACATGCTTCGTAAGTTGGAAGGAGACTTTATAGACTTATCGGGCATATGGGCTAATATCAGACCTATGACTTTAGACTGGAGTGGGTTGGGATGCTTTCTCAATGTTCCATTTCTCGTGTATATAAACCTTTCCCTTATGTCCAGATGCATGTCTATGAATTTGTTTCTCTAGTCTACCCGGACTAACACAACTACTTCTTAATATAAAGTTCTTTCTTACACATATATGAATGTCACTGAATTTTTTTCTCTAGCCAATATGGCTTAATACAAAATATGATTTTATTGCGGTCATTCTGCTTTTCATTTATTTAAAAATTAATTTATTGGGCTGAGCCCCAGTGGCGTAGTGGTTGTGCGCGGGACTGCGGCCCACTGGGATGGAGGTTCAATTCTGGCTCCCAGGAGCAAAGGCTGGGCCTCTTACTCCCACCACCTGAGGGCAGGGATGCCTAAAATAAAAAAAATAAAATAAAATTAATTAATTTATTATTTTTCCTTTTGCTTTTTAGTGGTTTTGCCCACTGCAATTTTCTGTGATAAGTCTATTTTGTTTGTGGGTTTTCTTGGTTATCTTTTCTTTACTTTTTTGTTTTTGTCTTACTATTTCGTAGATTATATAATTTTGCTTTACAAACTTTTTGTTGAGGCTTCACCATTTTCTTTGAGGTCCATTTACTTTTTCTTTCCAAGTTTAAGGCAGTTTGTTCTCTTTTCTTTTCCATTTTGTAACTACTTTATTCCTTCAATTACCTTCATAGTGGAATGTACTCTTTGGTTTCCTGTTTGGAATGTTGCAGATTTGTTTCACTTTGTGTATTACTTGAGTAGGTTGATCTCTCCACTGTAACACTCCAGTCACCTGGGAGCTACCTCGAAGGCATGGATTAACTACAAGATTGAGTCATGAGAGATGAGGAAAGAGGCTCAAGAAAGAGAAAGGGAGAAAACCCCTCTGGAGTTCCTCTGCTTTCTGCCTTTATTAGCTTGCAAAACGACTCCTCCTTTGAAACTCTTACAAAGTCTCAGGGGCGGGAAATACACTATGGCACAACAATTTCAGGTGCCTGCTATTCTAAAACGATCCAAACATTCTGACCCATAAACACATTCATAAACACATTCTGACTTGAGGGAGGCTTTCCTTTTGTTTGCCTTAAGGAAATCACCTTTTCACTTAGTGTTTTCAATAAGTTTCTTTTCACATTCAAGGAATCACACATCCAAGGTTTAATACAAGTCTTTGCATCTCAATAACTCTCCCAGAAGGAACAGGGCAATGTTTTCCTACTTTTTCCTACTCTTATATAGTGATCGTTGGTAAGTTGTCTGCTACTGTTGTTGGTTCCCCGTCCAAAGACCTTTAGTCCAAAACCTTTAGTTTTTTTGGTAAGGTTGGTCTTTATAAGTTTTTTTTCTTTTTTTCCCTCAAGTTGCTTTTAGAATTCTTTTCTTTCCTTCAATGTTAGAAAGTTTGATTATGATGTGTCCTAGTGATTTTCTTTGGGGCCATTTCTATTTAACACATATGACAAGAGAGGGTCCAGCATCTATAAAATGCATCTCTCATTGATAGGGAACCAATGTTTAGCCTGAATCCTTTTTCAGCTCTAGGACGGTGAGAGTTAATGAACTTCGGAATCTTTGTTTTGTGGGCATCACTGGCCCCTGGTGGGAGTAGGAGGCCCAGCCTTGCTCCTGGAGAGCTGCTGCTGGGTTTGAACCGCCAACCCTGTGGGCTGCAGTCCCGCACACAACCACTGTGCCTCCGGGGCTCAGCCCAAACTTCGGAATCTTTAATGATAATTTCTCCCAAGTGGCTTCAATCAAGTTTGGTCTTCTCTGATGCAAGTGGGGTGTGCCACTGCTTTTTGTGGAATTAAATGAAGTGTTGGGCACCCAGGGAGTAGGGAAGCCAAGCAATCAATTCAACTTTTCATCTCTCCCAATGCCATGAATTGGATTGCTGGGGGAAGGGTTGCCTCCAGTGGGCCCTCTCAGAATCAGCAGCCTTTTCTGGGCTTCTTTTGTAATCTTCCTCCTTCTGAATTGCCAGACTGAATTGCTTTGTTTGGTTCAGGCTTCTTGTCTACTGAGGAGGTTTACAACTAGGTTTTGTTTCGTTGTCTCTTTTTTGGGTTTAGGTCTTTGCTCAGTGAAGTTGGTTATAGAACATCTGGCTACATGCTTGTGTTTTTCCTGGATGAACTCTTAGCGATCCTTTCTTAAGTCTTCAGAGACCTCCCCTTAACTCTGGTCCAACACCTCAATTCCATTTTCTGCAAGAAACCTTTGAACCCCAAACTTCTGGGATAAAGCATATTGTCACACAGCGGCAGGAAGCATTCACATTTCTCTCAAGCCTTTGTACCATTGCATGCCCCAAAGCTAGAAGGGGGGGGGGGGAGCGCTACCTCAATGAGACCTATCACTGAGGGCCTAGACTCCCATGGAGCGCTTTCAGTCTCCTGTACTTGAATGCTCCCTTTTGAAACAAAGTCTTCTTAAAGGCGTTGGAATGGTTTTGAAAGGGAGCACAGAAGGAGCTTGGGCTTCAATTCACTGATGAACTAATTAGGTATCCTAAGGACACCTTTCATCCTCTGAGACTCATTAGGTAGATGGGTAGGTAAGTAGATAGATAGATGATAGATTAATATTAAGGGGATTCACATTTTTTGGAAAGTGTAATAGAAAGATAATGGAACTTTTCAATGAATTTTTAAAAATATTTTTTTTGGGGCATCACTACCCCAACTACGACTGGGTAGTCTAGTCGTAGGCACTACCCAGTGCTGCTCCTGAGAGCTGCCGCTGGATTTGAACCGCCAAGCCAGTGGGCCGCAGTCCCGCACTCAACCATTTATGCCACCGGGGCTCAGCTCCCCAATGAATTTTTAAAAGGACTCTTGTAAATGAGTATAAGCACTCAAAAAGTATTGCTTTAAAATAATAAAAACATTTATTAGACATATCAAAATGTCAAGCTTTTGTTTCTTGACATATCCTCCACCTCTTGAACAGATTCCTAAAGCGTTCTGTGCTCTTTAATGTACATGGAGTCAGCTTTGGAATCATCAAAGGACTCAAATTGTGTGACTTTTAAATATTCTTTGAGTTTGGGGAACAAATATTAGTTAGAAGGACAAGAGCGGGGTTGTAGTGGAGACTACATAAGGTTCCCCAAAGACATTATCATAGGATAGCCCTTGAAATGTTCAAAGAATGAGTAAATACATTGTCATGATGAGGAAAAGTTGTTCTCAAGATCGTTTCTGTCTTTTTTCCACCAACATAATTTTCTCAAAACTTTTCCAAAAAGGGGCTCATGATTGTGCTGTACCCTTCAAGAAAAAAAAATTAAATATTGAGATTATCCCTTTGGAATCTCCACCTTCAAAAACAGTTGCCAATGCCCTTCTGCAATGACCCCTGTGTTTTGAATTGAATTGGGTTCAGCAGATCCCCTCAGAAATCATTGTTTTGATTGCATTTATTTTTGAAGGCATCCTAAGGAGACAAAAGTATTTCCCAAAGGACTTGTCTACAATCATCTACTGATCACAAAATCCATCTTTAAATGTATTTTGTTTGGAATAAAACCGTGCATGCATAAACTGGAATGCTAGTAGCAATACCTTTGTAGATAGATAGCTACCACTGCACTGATTATAACTCATATACAACTTTATATACAACAGAACAAAATGCCACCCAGTCCGCATCCTTCTCCTGATTGCCAGCATATTCAAGCTCATTACTGTGTTGCCATTTGGCCAATTCATCTGCCTCATTGTCACTGACCCTTTATTACTGAACCACACACACTGGTGTCCTTCTTTGGTTGATCTTTCTGAACAGTATGTCCAAAATATGTGAACCAGCCAGTATGATCCATGGCTAATTTCTGGATACAGATCATCAGGCCATTTTTTGTAATCTATTTCAATATGGAAACTCTGCTGAAACCTCTCCACTATGAGTAACTAATTTCATATTTGAAATCTTGGTGGCATGGTTTCCAACATCACAACAACATGCAAACCATCATAGTTTGGCAAACTGACAGGTGAATTGTGGGTGGGCTCTGTAGTCACATCTTTAAAATGGAGACAATAACATTTGCCTTGCAGGGTGTGTGTGTTTGTATATGTGTGTTAAGAAACACAGAACATATAAAAGAGTTCCAATAAAGGTCATGGAAAACAAAAATAAAATATTATGAGACTTTTTATGAGCTTGTACTTCTTAGAATATAGGTGTACTCATGAACAATAATTGTTTCTATTATTGGACCTTGGAGGTGAACACTGTGAAGGAGAGAGGAATGATGGGGATAAATATATTCCTTAGATCAGTGAAAGCATGGTTGTACACAAGTGTGTGTGAGGTTCTGTCCAACCAGATGTCTGAATTTTGTATAAAGATGAATACATGGGTATGTAGTAATGTGTGAGAGTATGTACACGTGTGTGCACCTATGAGTGACTGTATATGTGTCTGTGTCGCTGTGCTATGTGGGAGTGTGCTAATATATTTGCAAGTTAGGATATTTCGAGCCCCTACCTCTCCAAAGGGACTTTGCTATTTTTCCTTTCTCTAGCTGGAACACCCTACTCTCCTTACATAGCCTGTGAAGTTGTACTCATTTATTCAACTCATCCCACCTCAACCTTAAAGCCACCCCTGAATTACTTGCAAAGAGTTACTGATTCTTTCCTCAGTTTTCTTCTTTCTCATTCTAACCTTAGGGAGCAGCTTGTTGAAGGGTCAAGGGTATGGGCTCTAGGCTCAGATGTCAAAGATGTGAATCTCTGCTCTTGAACTTCTAATTGAGAGGTCTCAGATAAGTTACTTGACCTTTAGAAAATATCACTTCTCTATCCATAACATGCAAGTAATAATTGTGTTTACCTCATAAGGTTAATAAGAAGTATAAATAATATAATGCATGGTTCCTGATATATAGTACAGTAGGTGCTTAGCTCATATCAGGTACTATTATTCTATTATAATAGTCCTCTCCACATAGTATTATATTATAATGGTCCATTTATATGCCTGTTTCCTCTATTATGTGGACTCCTTGAAAGCAGGGATATTTCCTCTAGTCCCTATCCAATAACCTGACAGCCAGTAACAATTTAATAATACAAAGTAAAGGAAAATTATTACAGATCTCTTCTCTGTATTATTTTCTTTCAAGTTCCATCCTAGACCTCTCCAATCTCCTGTCTGTTAACCACCAGAAGGCAGACTTGATGGCGAGAGCACAGGCTCATTCCCATACAAAAGACATCCTTAATTCACACAATAAGATCCAAGCTGTATCTATACTTAGCACACATTTGGCTCTCACATTGATTACATCACCAAGGCTATTTTTTTCCTAAAGTTGTCTTCAATGGACTCAATTGAAACACTAGAAAGCCCTTTCTGGACTATCAATGGACCCGAGGGTCAAAACCTCTAGGAGGACAACACTCTACTGTTATTGCTCTATAGAAAGTGCCCTGAGCCATGCTGGTCTATTCATATCTCAAACATGCAACATCAAACCAAACTGCCCTCAGAAAGGCAAAAGGATACAATTCACCATACAGGACTAACCACCAAGAAATGAACGATTGTATAGGACACAGGTTATCAGGCTTCTTAGCTTGTTATTCTGCCCTTTCCTCCCTTTTTCTCCATTCACCAAGTAGGTTTGCAGAACTGAAACTGAAGGCCCCAACTCACACAAGTTTCTCAGGTAGACACCACTGAGTCATTAAGGACAGTCTAACCACTGGGTCCAACCATCTGATGACTATTGGAACTAAGTTGTGGTAGGCACCCAAGAAATCTGCTAGTCAGATCATTTCTTATACTTTTTTTTTTGGGGGGGGGGCAATCACTGCCTCTGGTGGTTGTGGGTGCTACCCAGTGCTGCTCCTGAGAGCGGCCGCTGGATTTGAACCACCAAGCCCGAGGGTCACAGTCCTGCACTCCACCACTTATGGCACCGGGGCTCAGCCCTCATTTCCGATACTTTTAAAATTAATTAGTCCATAGGCCAAGACTTCTACTCTGGACCTCTATTGCATAATTTTACCTCTGTCTGGAATAGCCCAGTCCCTTGTCGCTTGGACTACTACCTTGAAATTCTTCAGCAGTACCATTCCTGAACAGGATACTTGGCTGAGTGCATGTGTGTGTGCACAAAAGTATGAAAGAAAGAATGAGAGATGTCATTTTGAATATGTATTTACCGAAAAGTTTTTAGTCAACAGTTGAGTATATGGAACTGGAAGTCAGGGTTAAAGATATAGATTTGGACCTTGAAATAGGTAAGTGAGGCCTTGATTTAAAGTTTAGGAAGACCATGTGGAGTGTGATGCTTGACTACTGTTACCACGCATTTTTATTAATGATTCTAGAGAAAAACTCGGATCAAAAGTTGGGAAAGGCAAATCCTCATAGACTTCTGACTTTCTGGACCCATGGAGGCTGGATGCAACCCCCTAAAATATTTCCCTAAGAGAATTTTTGAACCTGAAACCAAAAATATTTCCTAAAGTCTTTTAAAAATCAAAGGTTAACATAACTTCTTTTAAAAAGTTATTATTTTGAATACTATGTTCTTTTTTTTGGGGGGGGGGCATCACTGCCTCTGATGGTCGTGGATGCTACCCCGTGCCGCTCCTGAGAGCCGCCGCTGGATTTGAACCGCCAAGCCCGCAGGCTGCAGTCCCGCACTCAACCACTGACACCACCGGGGCTCAACCCCTCTATGTTCTTTTAAGAACGATATTAATGGATCCAATTGACAGCAGCAACTTTAAAACTTAGAGAGGAACCTTACAGGGCACTGAGTTTTTATTAAAGGAGGAGGAGCAAGCCAGAACATGAGAGTGAAGAGGGTTGTACCACTAGAAGACTATTATCAATGCCACTGAATCATACATGCATACCGTATCAAATTGGTATGAATTGGCTGTGCATGTACTCAATAAAGACAACGAATAACAACATATTTATATGACAGACAATGGAAAGGTCAACAATTACTCTAAAACAAAACAAGAAGATAAAGGGGTAGGGAAGCCAGAGCACTGAAAATAGAACAAGAACAATACACATGGGTTGTCTCTGGTGAATTCCCTGTGACTGTAGATCAGGTTTGTGAATAGTCTGGCTATCATGCAGAATGCATTGAAGAGTGGATTATTACAGGTGGAGTTAGGTTAAAATTTAACATTCTATCACTTGTTCTCCCTTTTGATTCATTTTAAATTTGTTCTAATTTTTAATATTTTCTGCTTTCTTTTCTGTTGAGGCTCTTCTTTCTTATAGTTATTTGTTTGTTTTTACATTTTTTTTGTATAAGAAACCTATGGAGACAGTAACTGCATTAATAGTTCCTTGGTTATGACAGGGGAAGTTGGAGGGAAATTGGGAGCTAATTTATTGTGGTGATTATACAACTCTTCTTGATGTGACTGAACTATTGGATTGTGTGGCCGTCACCTAATCTGCTGTCAATTTGAGGATTAAGAGTGTAGGGGTGGAGTCTAGCCTTTCAATCTGAAGATAGTCAATGAGACCTCTGTGTGGGCATGGCCTTCTCCTGAGACTTCTGGGAAATGTGGTAATTTCTTCTTGGAGCCAAAGACACTGTCTTTTTTGTTTCCCTTTTTTGGAGACCTGCTGCAGATATGGGTATGGCCTGACTCAAGATTTATACCTTCTCCCCCAGATTTTCAAGAGCAAGTCAGAGCTCACTGGATGCTGCTGGAATGACAATACTTTCCAAGGTGCAGGCCCCTCTCTCAGGGTGAACCCATTCCAGGGCACCCTGCCCTTCATAAAGAAAGGAGAACTCTCCCCAGGGCTCCCACAGGGATAGATTGTGTTACACAATGGAAAGTGAACCCAGAGACGGTGTCTCCACCTCCAATAGGGAATTTTCACTTTTCCCAGAATTCTTAGGAGAAGACCATATTCACACAGAGGTTTCATTGGCTATCTCCAGATTGACAGGCTAGACTCCATCCCTACACTCTTAATCTTCAAATTGACAGCAGATTAGGTGTCTGCAACAGACCACCCCTTGTCAATTTGACACTTTCACTTAACTCTGGAACCATATGTTATTTTCAAACAAACAATAATAAAATCATGTCTGTATCTAACAGGATAAAAACTAAAATACATCCAATTCAACATGTGGCCCCCTCATTTAAACATAACATTCTATAAGTGAGCAAACAAAAATATCCGGTGCCTTACAATTGAACTTAGGTAACACCCACACCTTAATCCTATTATCCTATGAATATACATTCCCCCCACCTATGAGAGTTTGTAAGCCAACCACTCTATGCCTTTATTCCTCCATTTTGGGTATCTAATTTCTATATTGCCCACTTACATCATTCCAGTGCTTTGAGGAAACAATCATATTTTTTGACATGAAGAATCTTCATTCCAATTGGAACCTTGTGAAGTCTGCATCCATAAGCAAAGTCAAATCGGGACAGGACATCCATAAAGTCTGCAGTAATATGCACCAGTTCACAGGCTTAAATAACTTCTCTTCATCTGGTTGGGTTTGTCTGTCTCACTTAGCCTCACCAGGGTATTCATTGGTCACCTTCCCTTTAGACCGTGGCCCCATTACAAATTCTCAATAAGTCTAGTCCTCTCTTGCTAGATAATGAACTTTAGACCAGTCAACCCACTTTTGCCTGTTCCTTCAGCTCCTTATAAACCAGGTATCCAGGTATCAGAGGCCAGACTCATTATTGCTGCATTTCTCCCACTTCCACTCAAAAATTAGATCCTAGCAAGCATTTCAGCTTGTCACAGGCTTCCTTTAACATTCAGTCCTAGAGAGGAGTTTTCTTCATGGCTCCAGATTCTGGCACAAATCACTGGTTCAAAATCCCCAACTCCAAAGTGTTCCTTTTGTCCTTCAATCTCTCAATCTTGCTCTTAGGCAGATCTCTTGGAATGCAAATATCCGGAGTACTTCAAAACACTAATCTCTTCAAAGACTTCTTTCTAGGCATGGTCTAAGCCCATCTAAATATCAAATTAATAGCCTTGAGGCAAGTGGATTTACAAGCTCTCTATTTTCATACTTCCCCAAATCATTTCTATTAATCATTATATCAATAATAATAAACAAAGGAAATCAGTATTTAAAAAATAGAATCAGAAATTAAACTCAATTCTTAAAACAGTCAAGTTCAATCCTTATTTAGCATATTTAAATCCTTATCTAAACTAATCTTTTTATACAATAAAATGGGTTTAGGTGTCTGAAAGCATCAAACCACGTCTATGCTTTCTGTCACCCATTTTGCCCTTCTGTCAGCCATTTTCCCTAAGTGGCATGGTTTCTGAGAAATTTGAATGGCGATTTCTACCCCTGAGCTCAAAATGTATATGAACCACATTCATTTTTGCCATTTCATAAAGGAATAATCAGACAGCATCCAAAAAAATAATCAAAACTTTAACCTCCTATATTGTTTCTAGAAAACAACCCAGTAAATGGCATGAATATATCTGACTTCTGGCTAGCCAAAGAAGAAATACTGCTATGTGGCAGAAGTCAAGCAAACATCTACTCTCCTTCATTACGATTTGGTTCTCCAGTGCCCCACTCCCTAGGTACCATCATGTGTTAGTCCAGGTAGACCAGAGAAACAGATTCATAAATAAGTATATGTACATGAGAGAGTTTTGTAGAAAAGGCAATTGCACACTACCAAGCATGCCAATCTAGTCCAGTCCAACCCCACAAGTCTGATATTAGCCCATATGTCTGATACCAGTCTATAAAGCCTTCAAACCCATGAAGCACCTGTAATGACACTGAATGCGAGATGATCCAAGCCAGCTGAGTGGAATGTCTTGGGATCCAGTGGCACTGTAAACACCTCAGTGCTGGAAGGGGTCTGCAAGTGACTCCCTCGACTTCCGAGATCTGGTTGCATCCAGATAGTTTGTCTGGCTCAGGGCACTAGAGTAGCTCCATGTGGCTTCTCCTCAGGGATGTCTCACAGGAAGTCAGCCTGGTCAGTACAGAGTGTCCAAGAGAGTGTTGTCCTCAGAAAGTCTCCAAAGACGTGAACTGAGAGAGACAGTGTCTCCACCTCCAAGAAGGAAGGACTATAACTCTTAGAGTCCTTAAGAGAAGACCACGCCCACACAGAGGTCTCGTCGGCTCTCCCCAGATTGGCAGGCTACACTCCACCCCTATATCCCAATCCTCAGATTGTCACCAGATTAGGTGACTGTCACAAATTGTGTGATATTTCTTATTGCAAGTAGATTCCAATAAAACGGTTAAAAAAAAAAAACACCACAAAGAGAATGTTGACCCATTGTGGAAATCGTGACTCAAGTCACTGTGAACTATGCATAGAAAGCGTCAAATGGGAACCATTTTTTTGTGTGTTCACTGAAAACACAGTAAAATATTTATTTAAAAAAATCAGTGAGAAGGTGTTGAGGCCAGAGTGCTGGAGATCCCTAAAATGTCTTGGGATGGGCAGTGGAAAATTAGTTTCCCTGCAGAATGAGAAAGAGACCCGAAGAAGAGGGGTGCCCCTGAAGCCAAGGGAGTGAGGAATCTCAAGAAAGAGACATGGAAAGTGAGATAAGGGCGAAAAAGTAGCCATTAGATCCATTAACAAATAGTCACTAGTGACTTTGGGGACGAACTCTTGCAGTTTCCATGGGGAAAGTGACGTGAAGGGTAGACATAGTGGTCACAGAGACAATGCAGGCTCCTGGAAGGGGCAAATCTGACTGGCTAGTGTTTAATGGGGAAGTAGACACTAAAGGTTGAATACAGAGGTTAGCGAGGGCATCCACGAAGCAGAGAGATTCTTGATCAGACAGCACACGAGCCTTGATGGAGCACAGTTGATGAGATAAGCTTTAGCTAGACGAGGGAGGTGCTTTCCTTTGAGTCGGGGTCTAGCAACCAGCTAATGGAGAAAGAGAATGACTAGACGTGTGTCAGGTGACAAAGAGGTGGCTGGCCAGCTACTACTGCGCACAGAGCCTCCACCCTGACAAATCAGAGTTGCTTGAACTTGAAATATCTAAAATAATGAAACTCTCAAAGTGGCATTTCAGGGGCTCTGACCTACATTTGAGTGACCCATTATGAGACAGGAGGGATTGTCCAATGCCCCTGAACTGCTTCCACAGGGTCTCTGTCTAACAGGAGATGTAAATCTTGCCTGGAGAGTGGGACCTCTTGGGGTGTGCTGGTAGGGGACTTTCCCTTGGGGACTGAAGGCAAGGCTCCTTGATGGGGCCTTTCTTTGCCCACCGCCATTTTTCTTCATTATTTCTACTCTGTCACTCGTCACGTTGTCAGTTTCCTCTCAGAAGCACGATAAATGGCACCTCTCATGTGGTGTCCTTAGGGGACACCTGTTATTTATTTCGATGATGGGCAAGATGCCACAGCTAATTAAGAAAAATTGTGGTCTGGCCACCATCAGCGTGCAGTTTCTTGTCAGCTCAGCTCTAGTCCGTCACCTAATATAGAAGCCCCTTTTGACCCTGGGAATTTCCAAGGGGCAGGAGACTGGGAAGAGTGAGGTCACTCCCTGCCCCTGCCCCTAAGACATGTTGTACACGCTTCTTCTTCTTAAAGCACAGGGGGAGTCTTGGGCTTACCCTGGCTGCTGCTTCCAAACCTCAGGCCTCTGGCGAGGTCAGGCAAGTTCTTCTCTCTCCTCTACCCGAAGAAACCCGAGGGTACAGCCAACTGAGTATTTTTTCCCTCTTGCCTTGGCAGAGAAGAAAAGACAACCCCTCTGGTCGGCGCTGGCTGCATGGACACAGTGACCCAGATAGCTGAAACCATGTCTCCCTTGTGCTGGCATTGCCTGACTCAGCCAGTTCAGAGTGTTTCCAAAGAGTAAACTTCGCTGACCCTACCCATATGCTCCTAATTTTTTCCCCCTTGAATTCTCCAGATTTGGGGGCCCTTTGAAAGGTGCTGAGAAATTGTATGAATGTAACTATGTAAAATGATTTTGCTTGTAGCAGCCAGTGACTTTTTTTTGGGGGGGGGCGGGGGAGGGTGCATCACTGCCTCTGGTGGTCGTGGGTGCTACCCAGCGCTGCTCCTGAGAGCTGCCGCTGGATTTGAAGCGCCAAGCCCATGGTCTGCAGTCCCGCACTCAACCACTTACGCCATCGGGGCTCAGCCCCTTCTTCTTTTTTTTTTTTTTTTTGTGGCATCACTGCCTGGTGGGAGTAGGAGGTCCAGCCTTGCTCCCGGAGAGCTGCTGCTGGATTTGAACTGTCAACCCTGTGGGCCGCAGTCCCGCACATAACCACTATGCCATCAGGGCTTAGCCCCACCAGTCACTTCTTTTAGGTGGGGTCAAAAGATTGGGGAAGGATTGAAATGGAAAGGGGAAGAACTGCATGGGGGATTGGTAGCTATCAAGAGTCCTGGTATGGCTCACATGATTACATGCTCAGTTGCTAACTGAAAGATTGAAGGTTCGAGACCATGCAGATCTCAGAAGAGAAAGAGGCTTGGGGACTTATTTCCAGAAAAGCGGCCATTGAAAACCCTATGAATTTAGAAGGTAGTCCTGGTGGCTTAGTGGTTATGTGTTAGAGGGCTAACTGCAAGGTCAGCAGTTCAAAACCACCCACTGCTCCAAGGCAGAATGACGAGGCTTCCTTCACCTCAGAAACTCCCAGGGGCAATTCCACCCAGCCCTAGCGGGTTGCTCTGAGTGGGTGTTGTGTAGAGGGCAGGGAGTTGGTTTGGGTTTGAGTGTATGTGAGGAGAGGGGAGCAATTTGGAGGGCAGCAGAGAGGATGATTGCACAGCCTGAGGAAGCTGACGTGCTCGGTGGAGTTGCACACCAGAAGCAGTCAGTGTCCATTCTGCTGTGTGTAGGCTCAGTCACAGCCACAGAAAAAGAAAGGCAATTGACATGATCAAAGCAAAAGGAAACAAAAGGCTGTAGGGAATATAGCACTACTCGGACGGACCCCGATGGACTCTGAATGAGTTGGGCTCAACCACAATGGGCTTTTTGGGTTTAGTTTGGTTTTGATTGATCTTAGGACAGGCACAGAGGGATGTGTAGAAAGCTTTCTGTGACGGTTTTTTAAGCCAAGGAGGAGCGGGGAATAATCCGAGAGAGAGAGAGACAGAGAGAGAGAGAGAGAGAGAGAGAGAGAGAGAGAGAGAGAGAGAAATTCTCCCAAAGTTGGGAGGTGCTGCTCAGGGTAATTTTTGCACCCTCTGGCATGGAGAAATTTTGGAACTTTTGAAATCACTTTCTTTTAACTTCTGGGGTTCCGATCACCTCTGTGCCTTGTGCCTTCATCTCGTTATCTCCCTTCAAGATCAGACTCACTGCCATCAAGTCAATGCGGACTCACAGTGAACTTACAGGTAGACAAACTCTTTCTGGTTGTAGAGAGGACCATTTGTCGCTCCTGTTGCCGCTGGTGATTCTGAACCGCTGACTTTGGGGTTAGCAGCTCAACATGTCACCACTTTGGCCCCCAGGGCTCCAGGTCATCTTGTTACAGTGGTGACAAAAGACAAGATGCAGAACGACAGGGAGTCCAGAGTAGGAGAAAGGGAGGGAGTTATGACGGGGTGGCAAGCGTTTGGCTGGAGGCTGGGTTGGGGTCCAGCCAGAAGATGTCACATCAGCCTTGTGCTCAAGCCAGAGTCCAGGGAAGCCAGAGTCCGGTACCAGGGACCATGCGAGCAGACTCCACGGGCAGGCAGCCTTTGCCCTCTCTCCCATTGCTGTGGCAGCCGACCCTTCCTGCTCCGACCCTTCCACGGAGCACTGCCGGAGAAGAAATGACATTGTGACTTCAGGACGGGCTGTTTTCCATACTCTGGGAGACAGCACGGGCTCCCCGCCTCTATCTCTTCTTTGATTTCACATTGTACCTGCTACGGCTCAAGGTCCAGGAGACAGAAGTCCCTTCTGTGCAGCTGCCCCTCCAGCACACTGTCTGGGTGCCACTCCCTGGCCCCATCTGGCCCTGACACGCTCTCCTCTCTGCAGACCAGAGAAGTGATCTGCGGTTTGCATTCCAAGGTCCCCACTGCTTCAGGAATTGCAAATATCTCTGGTTGAAACCAGCAGGGCTAATCTGAGACCCAGTTCCTACAACACAGAAGAAAATAACAGTCTGCTGGGTTTCTCTGACTCCCCACGTCCAGGAAAGAAAACATTCGGAGCGAGAGAGGGAAGAGAGAAGAAAAAGGAAAGGAAAATTGTCCACCTGCATGCAGGAGCCAGCTGGCACTCTCTTCCCCCCAGGCTAAGGCAGCCGTGGTGCCGCTTTCTCTACCCTCCGTCCTGCACCCAGGCTTCCCTCTAAATGGCTTCCTGTACAGTGGCAGCTTTTAACAATCGTTGGGAAACCCCCGGCTGGGTCTTGCTTGCTGACAGCTGGACTATGAAGAAGGTGGGCGGCGGAGGAATCGATGCATTTGCATTGGTGAAGAATACCGAAAGCACCTTGGACTGCCAGGGAACAAACGACTCCGTTCTGGGAGTCCCGCCGGAGCGTTCCTGAGAAGCAAGGGTGGCAAGACTTCGTCTCTTGCACTTTGGGCAGATGAGGAGGACCAATCAGGCTTTGGAGGACTTCATGTGTGGTCAAGTAGGGGAGGGTCAGTGGAAATAAGCAAGAGCCAAGGAGATGGATCGGCCCAGTGGCAACAATTAATGGACGTACATGTATGGACAGCTAGAAGCAGGGCGCAGAACTGGACAGCGTGCTTTTTCTGTTGCACGCAGTTTCTTTTCAGCCCCCTCTGAGTGACAGTGAGACCTTAAGCGTCCCCAGGCTGGCCAATCTGGCTCCTGGAGTAGCTGCAGCTTCACTTGCTTCTATCACGACCTGTGGTCTTAGGGATTACCCCGCCCCACCCCCCACCCCTACCCGGCCTGTTACAGTTCCACTGTAACAGAGGGGCCCGTTCTTACAATGATTTTCCCAGAGATCCAGCCACTTGCAGAGACTGAAATCACAGGCAGAATTGAGTAGTCATGTTTGTAAAACAGTACATAGGTTGCTTCTGAGCTACATTCCATTTTCCTCTACATTATTCCAGCCTTTGCACCCAGGTAGTGTGGATACACGGGTCCAGTTTGGCTGAGAATTTTTTCTGAATTCCCATCATTCTGGAGATGCTTCTGCAGGTTTCAGATTCTTCATTCAGACCCCTAATTACTTTGCTCTTAAATAAATCTGTATTATTTTTTTCATTTCAGAAAAACAAAACCAAGAAAGATGACACTAAGGAGATGGATGCTATTTGAGTTGGAGCCCTGGCCGTGTGCTGTCAGGTGAGGGCTGAATGCCGAGTCCCAGGGTTGGCCGAACTCAGTAGCTTTCCAGGAGAAAAAGGAGGCTATCTGCTCCCGTGAAGCTTTGTAACCTCAGGGCACTGTGTGCATGGGTACTCATGGGAGTGCGTTTCATTGGGGCTTTGCTTTGGGTGAGAGTTCCCTGAGCAGATGGTATTTATTCGTCCATTCACTCAGCAAACACTTATGCCAGATTCTCAATGCCAACAGCTATGGAGGCATTGAGCTTACAAAGATGAGGTCACTGGCATCAAGGCAAAGGCAAATTTTTTGAAGTTACAGGAGACTGACGCAGTGATAATTAACTTTGGTAGAAGACTGAAGAGAGAAAGGACTAAATCACACTATTTACCACAAGATTTTCTGTCTTGAGAGGCGCTCTGCTGCCATTCTGACTCTAGACCGAGTTTCTGACTAAGCAGTGTGGAACGTCCTCCTGTTCTGTAGGACTACCTCCATGTAACTCAACCTTTCCTTCCTTCTTCTAGATACTCACCTCATCCCTCCTGCTCAAAATGCCTTGGTGTCATCTTTTCCCACCAATGGATAGTGCTTCCCAATGACAAGTGTCCAGTGCTTCACACATTGCTTTGGATCTTAGAGAATTCAAAACCCTAATAACTGGAACAACCGGAATCTACGTTTCAAGATAGCTAACTCTTAAATCAGTCCTCTTCCTATTTTTATCATATCTTGCTTTGGTATGTGTTTGGGGGTGGAATTAACGGCAAGGTTAGCACGTCAAAGCCATCAGCCACCCTGTGGAAGAAAGATGAGGCTTTTCCTCCCATGAAGAGTCAGAGTCTTAGAAACACAAGGGCAGATTGGCTCTATCTGATAGGGTCATTATGAGTCAGAGTCAATTTGATGGCAGTGAGATTGTAGAAGGAGACGGCCTGAAGTAATGTCTTGCAAGCTTCTTATTTTGAATTGAGTGAAGGTTTACGGAGCAGGTCAGCTTTTTAACCCATAATTCACACACATTTTGTTTCATCTCATTGATTCCAACTGCTTCAATGCAACCTCACTTCTCTCACTTCCTCTCTGTACCTCTTGTTTCCCTTTCTCCCTTTCCTCTAACCCTTATGCACTTTGTTGTGGGGTCAATGCTTAAAGGGTTGATGACTCTAGGGTACCTTATAGACTTACCTGAAAATTGAGCCTTTGAGTAAATTTATTTCTAGACCTGAAGGGTAACTAGTGACCATAATCTCAGTACCACAATCTCTTTTGAGTTCGTTCCGCATTTTCTCACACTGTATTCAGGCAGGACTTTCTAACGTGATCCCTATCAGAGTTGCCAGTGGTAGCCAGGCACCATCTAGTTTGAACCTCAGGGCAGTGGAGACTGATGTTCACATAGTCCATGAGTTCATTGAATGAACTACTTCCACATGTCTTTGAATTCCATCACTATTCTTTCCTCTTGACAGAGAGAGACCAATGACTGTACCTATAGATAATTTAAAAAATATATCTCTTTTAATCTTTATAACCATCTAATGAATCAGAGAATGATTTATATATTCTTGAGAGATTAGATATTTGCCTCGTTTAAAATAGCAATGAAAACATGGAATCCTTCCACAGTGTTTTAACATTTTACACACACAATGTACCATCCCATCCAATGAATCACTTACATATTCCGTTAGATGACGCTAACACTAATGATCTCAAATAGATTATCTATTCAAGTAACATTTACATAATAGTTAACTCTTCTTTATCACAGCACTCTTCTAAGTACTTCATATATATTAAGTATAAGAAGACACCATTATGATGATCATTTTAATATGGGGAAACGGAGGTGCAGAAGACTGAAGTTAAAAAAAGTTAAAAAAAAACCCAACAACACAAAACAGTGAAGTAAGTTGCCCTGGATTACAGATCTAGTAAATGGCAGACCTGGGATTGAAATCTAGGCAATTCTTGCATCTTCCTTATTCGATCTGTATGCTGAGCAAATACCCTGGGAAACTGACTGTTTGCAGAATGGAACACCAGAATGGGGGAAGACTCACTAATCACTCACGACAGGTGATGCAACCATGTGTGCCAAAAGCCAAGAGAACTTGAAGCCCTCACAGATGAAGACCCAAGACTTCAGTCTTCACTACGGATTACAACTCAAGGTAAAACATATATACACAAAAATCCTCACAACTGGCCCAATGTGCTGCATCATGATACGTGGAACAAAGATTGAGGTTGTAAAAGATTTCATTTTACTTGGATCGACAATCAATACCCAGAGAAGCAATACTTGAGAAATCAAATGACATATTATACTGGGAAAATCTGCTGCAAAAGGTCTTTTTCAAGTGTTAAGAAGCAAAGCTGTCATTTTGAAGAATAAGGTGCACTGGACCCAAACCATGGTATTTTCTCTTGCCTGATATACATTCATAAGCTGAACAGTGACTAAGAAAAATTGAAGAATATGTGATGCTTTGCAGTCAGGATAATGACAAAATATTTTGAAGGTGTGGTAGACTTCTAGAAGAATATCTCAAGGGAAGTATGGCCAGAATGCTCCTTAGGTGAGAGGATAGTGACTCTTAGTACTTTGGGCATGCTACCTGGTGGGACAGTTCCGGGAGAAAGACATCATGTTTAGCAAAGGAGAGCACCAGTGAGAGAAAGTAAGACCCTTAGTGGCTGTGACAATGGATTCCAAGATAAGTGAGATTGTGAGGGTAGGGTGGAACCTGAGAGCCTTTCATTCTGTTGCACAAGGTGGTTTCAAAAAATTGGTAAACATTTACCTTGACTTTCGTTTCATTTTTTTCCCATAAATTTTTTGGAAGACTTCTCATACATGGGGTCTCTAGGAGTTCGAACCAACTCAACACCATCTGACAATGATAACCAGAACGACGATCTCTTTTAGCTGCTAAGGGCAGTCTTGAACCTATTTTTGACTCAAATTTCTGGGGGGCAAATTATTATGCTGGTCCCAAAGCTTTTATCTTTGACTTCTAGGGGCAAGATGTGCTAGCAGTCTTAAAAGGATCATCAGGTGGCTTCTTCAAAAAAACCAAAATGCAGATTAAGCATAACGTTGTATGAGCACATAGGGTTTGGGAAGAATAGATTTCAGTGGGACTGGTTGTGAGTGCAAAGGCTAAGCTCATATAGATAAATACTGAAATTAAATGGGAACTAAATTGTACAGAACTTCATATGCTATGCTAGGAAACGATCACGTTGCAATGAAAACAATGAGACCCACAAAAGAGTCTTCAGACTAAGGGATCTGAAGGAGGGGATTGCATTACAAGAATGGTTCCTTGGGAAAAATGCTGTGTGTCTGTATGGAGATGAAAGAGAGGAGAAAGAGGCTAGCTATGATCAGGAGGGGGCTTTGTCATGGGTCAAATAAAGAGTGATGAAATTCCAAGCCAAGTCAGTGGAAAGAACAACAAAGAAGATGATACAGAGCTGAGAGCGGCTCGAGAATAAATGGACCAGAGAATAAATGGACCAGACGTGGTAACTGGATTAGAAGAGAAAGAGAGGCAGTAGATGTGATTATTTCATAAGCTCTGTCTTGGCTAACTTGGGAGATGGTGATACTATTAACTGAGAGAAGGAATACACAGTTTTTATGGGGGAGATAATCAATTTAGTTTTGGAAATGTTGATCTTGAAGTGCTTTGGGGAAATTGAGTTGTAGTCATTCTATAGGTATTTAGAAGTAGTAGGTGTTTCTTATAAATCAATATATGAAAGAACATTTTTATAGAATAAAATGGACGAAGAGAACAAAAAATGCATTTTAAAGGAAGAAATACAAATAAAAAACAAAAAATAAATAAGGTTGAAACAACGAGAAACATAAATGAGCACAATTAAAAACAATGCTATTATCAATTATTTGAAAAGATTTGGAGATGTTGGTACTCTTTCATTGTTGGTAGAGCATACAGTGGTATAATTTTCATTTGAGCATTTGAAAATACATATGAACAGTTGTGAGGTTGTTTTTTGTATGTTTGGACTCACAATGATGCACACTGTAGTGTTGTGTATGGGAGTCAAAAATTATGAAATGAGATTAAGGTCCAAAATTGGAAGAGACATTTAACAGAATCATACCAGGGAATGCTTTGCAGCCTTTAGAATGATGCTGTGGAATTATAGTTAGTGATCTTGAAAGACAATCATATAAAAGCTTGCCAACCCATATGTAAAAGTATGATCAACTTAAAAGTTTATACCCCAAATTCAACACATACGTACAGAAACATGTTGTAACATTACCTGAAAATCAGATAATCAATAATGAGTATTTTTGAAATTTGGAATTTCACACTTGCAATTGTATTATTTTTGTTAACATATACTTTCCAATTTTTCTAGAGGAATTAGCTATATAATCTGAAGAATATTAGCTATATAATCTGAAGAAGTAAGTAATTAAAAATCTGAAGTACTTGGTGATCAAGATTACTTTTATTTATTTATTCATTTAAAAAATTTTTTTAGGGAGGCATCACTGCCCTCTGGTGCGAGTGGGAGGCTCAGCCTTGCTCTTGGAGAGCTGCTGCTGGATTTGAACCGCCAAGCCAGTGGACCGCAGTCCCACACTCAACCACTACGCCACCGAGGCTCAGCCGATCATGATTACTTTTACAAAATAAATGGACCTGAGATTTAGGAGGAGGTGGATACTGAAGCTGAAGAGATTAGTCATTGACTTATAGGTGAGCATACAGCAAACCAACTGGAAAGAATTAGTGGAGATTGAAAGAAAAAACTCAGATCTTGGAGAACAAGAACCTTTATGAAGTCAATACCAAGAAGCCAGTGAAGGAGACTGTGTAAGGACAGGTTGACTAGAAAAACAAATCTCATATGTGTGTAAGAGCAAGCTTTATATCAAGAATTAGTTATATATCGGGAAAACAACCCAAGTCCTTAAGTCCCTCTTCAGACTCACACAGTCATAGGCAATGATGTAGAATACAGGAAGATTGCAGGCTGAAAACTTTTGTGGATCCAATTGGACATGTCTCCAGGGCTCTAGCTGCCATCAGTTCAGCCAGCAGGAAGGCAAAGACACACAGAAAGAGGGAGGTTCCCAGGGCCCTCTTTAATGATAAAGCCAAGACTCAAGGAAGACACCATCAGTTAAGAAATGATAGTAGAACAAGAGCAAGTAGTATCCTTAAAGATAGATGTGATCTCTTGTGCCATGTACAACATGGAGATCTGATAAAATGAAGAAGGTGGGAAAGTGGTTGCTGGGCAAAACCATGAGCGGGTCTACCAGATCTTATTGATTTCACTTTAAAGGGCACTCAGAAGGCAGATGACACTGGATTGGGTGGTGAATGCTCATTGAGGAACAGGAGGAGACAAATGGAGATTACTCTTTGTCGGAACTTGGTAAACAAGAAGCTGAGAAGACAGTAGTTCTTTGGGGAACACAGAGCAAGATCATTGGATTTTCTAATGTGAGGTGCTTTGAATGTAATTTTAGGTTGAGTTAAAGGAGCCATTGCCAGAGACAAAATTAAGGATATGAAGAAAAGTGAGACTAGTTAATTGGACAAGATTTAAGGGAATGGAATAGAGCATGGATGGAGGGGTTGGTTTTGGGCTGATAGGAGATCCTGAAAGAGAGAACCACTTCTGTGGCAGTTACATAATCTCTTGTCAACTTGTGAAGGAGTGGATGGAGTCTAGCTTGTCAATCAGGTTGCAGCTTGATGACCTCATTTGGAGGTGCTAAGGAGATAAATAATTGACTGGAGGCCAGGTACATATACTCCGTACAAGACATTCCTGTTGACAAACTCCATGAAGGTACACTTATAAAGCTAGAGCACTGGAACTGGAGGAGACATGTGAAGACCCACACCAGTACTGAGATGCTTCCACCACCACTGGATCCAGGAGACTTTCCATCCACTGACCTGTGATCTTCCTGCATTCGGTTTCATTGCATGGCTGCTTGAGTCTACAGAAGAATTTATGGACTAGTATTGACATATGGGGTAATAGCAGACTTATGGACTTGATCTGGACAGGGCGTGGGTGTTTTCTTTCATATAAAGTTTTCTTACACATGTGAGTGTCTATGAATTTGTTTCTCTAGTCAATACAGAAGAGCACAACCTCTTTCTATACTCTAAGAGAGAAGGTCTTGTGATGCTCATATATTCTTTTCATGACTGAGGTATTAAACTTCCCAGCTGCTAAAATTCCCTCCTTTGGGGGAATTACTTCAGTTAAGAGAGGAGAGAGAGAGAGAGAGAGAGAGAGAGAGAGAGAGAGAGAGAGAGCGAGCTCATATAAGAATACACCCCTCCCACAGGCAGCTGATGCCCAATGATCAGATGGGAAGGAGAGATGTGGGTTATGAAGGTTCAGCTCCCTAATTCTAACCTAGACTGTTCTGAAGGGTCATTCCATCTTCAGAGATCTCTGAGGGGTGGTTGAAATTTTGTTGTGACTGTACCACAGCTTAATGTTTCCCTCACGTCTCCTTCTGCCCAAATCAATTGCCCACCAACCCCTTCTCCACATGGGTGTTGATTCTGAGTCATGCCCTAAAATTTTTCCTGAATGTTTAGCTCCTTCTCAGGATCTGTTTCCTAGGGAAGTTCCAATCCACGACAAAGATATGGGCTGCAATGGAAATGCATGTGTATATTTGTTTGGGGAAGATGAACTTCATACTTGTTATGCTCAATTTTCCCACTAAACTTTGGGACAGGGTCATTTTTCAAAAGTAAGAGATTCATGTTACTTTTTGCAATGTTCCTATGTTAGAGAAGAAATTAGAAATAAATGTACAGCAAAACATCAATGGCTGAGTAAATTGTGATATGGCATTTGGACAGGACATATGATAATTAAGAAAATGTTTAGTGGGAATGAGGAAACTTAAATCTAGAAAGAGGCTTGAAAATAGTTTGGATTGGCCACCATGAGAACAGGAGACTGAGAAAAGACTTACAAAAGACATCAGACAATGGCTAGTCATACAGGGATTGACAGTCAACTCCATGATGATTGTCAATAAATATGACATAGAAACAATAAGAGAGCAGGCTATGTTACTACAGAGTGTAAAGAATGTTGAAGGTGCTATGGGTTGCCAAAAAACTAAGCTGTCTCAGAACACGGACAGCCAGAATGCTCCTTGGAAGAGAGAATGACATGTCTTAGTCTCGTGCACTGTAGCGATGTTATCAGGAGAGCCTTGTGCCTGGAAAAGAACATCATCATTGACAAAGCAGATCAGCAAAAAAGAGGAAGACCCTCAAAGAGAGGGAGGGACACAGCAACTGCAACCAAGGACTCAAACATAACCATTAGGGGATGGTGGAGAGAGAGAGAGAGAGAGAGAGAGAGAGAGAGAGAGAGAGAGAGAGAGAAGCTAGGCTAGACTTTGGAGTCAAGATCTTGATTCCAAATCCCGACTCTCACTTAGGCACTGAGGGCAAGGCTGGCTTCCCTTTTTGTGGTCCTGCATTCAAAAGAGCCCCATTCTTGGTTAAGAAGTGCTGTTGATGTCTTGAAAGTCTTCATCATTTTATCTTTGATTTTGTGATGTGAAAGTACACTGTACAAAGTCCTAAAAGCACATGAGATTGTGTGTCAGCATACTCGATGTCAGCCACTCAAAACCACCAGCCACTCCTTGGCAGAAAGATAGAGCTTGACAGCCTCAGACACCCCAAGGAGGCAGTTCACCGGTGCCTTATCGGGTTACCGTGACTCAGAACTGACCGACCAATAGTGAGTTTGGTTTGAGGAGTAAAATGTGATGGAACAATGAAGCATGATAATGAGCAGAGGAAACAGAACATGCACAGGACCTTCCAAGCCCGCTGCTTCATTGGTGAGTAATGTTCCAATCTATGCAGACCCTTCCAATCTATGCAGCTCCTGAAACATGCTGAATTTGTGTTTACTTTGAGTATTGCTCAACTCCAAGGCATTACAGATCCACCAGAATTCTTCCTTCCTGTTCCACATCAGCACGCCTGTGACTGAGGAAGAAAATGGGTGCAAGGATTCAAGTTTCTTGTTGAAGCCGGAATTGACTTTGTATATAGATAGATCACAATGGATGTCTAACATACAGAAACTACCAAGGAATCTTACCGTGCCCTTTCTTCCTCACATGACTTTCCTGGATGGGCTAATATTTATTCTGCAAGTGAGAATGTAAATTACAACACGCAAGATATACTATTTGGGGTCTTAAAAGCTTGAAGCTTGGACTGAGTCCTGGTGGTATAGTGGTTGTGCGCGGGACTGTGACCCACTGGGTTGGAGGTTCAAATCCAGCAGCAGCTCTCCAGGAGCAAGGCTGGGGCTCCTACTCCCACCACCAGAGGGCAGTGATGCCAAAAGAAAAAAAAACGTGAAGCTTGACAAGAAACCATCTAGCAGAGAAGCAACTAGCCCACGTGAAAGAAGCACACCAGCCTGTTTAATCATGAGGTGTCAATAGGATCAGGTATCAGGCATCTAACACCCAGAATAAAACTATACCCAAGGTGAATGGGGGAGTAGAGACCCAATGTCCATCTGTAGACAGTTGGACATCCCCTCACAGAAAGATCACAGGAAAGAGATGATTCAGTCAGGGGGCAATATAGCACCAACGAAACACACAGCTTTCCTCTAGCTCGTTGGTGCTTCTTTCCCCCCACTATCACGACCACAATTCTACTGTACAAATGGGATTAGACCAGAGCATGCACACTGTTACAGGTAAGAGCCCACAACACAGGGAATCCAGAATAGATAACCCCCTCAGGGTCAACAAGGAGAGTAAAGATACCAGTCCGATTAGGGCAGGGTGGGGAGAGAAAGTGGCAATCTATCACAAGGATCAGTTAGAACCCCCTCCTAGGGGGTACTGACAAATAAGGGAAAGTGAGTGAGGGGAAACGGAGGACAATGTAAAATATGGAAAAAATAATCTATAACATCAAGGGTTCATGAGGGAGGGAGATGAAGGAAGTGGGAAGAAAAGGGGGAGCTGATATCAGGAAATCAAGTGGGAAGGGAATGCTTTGAAAATGATGATGGCGACCTATGTGCACATGTGCGTGACACATTGGAGGAATGTAAGGATTGTGATAAGAGATGTAAGAGCCCCCAATCAAAGTATTTTAAGCAAAGATATGAAAGAAATGATAATTTACCAAGGGGGGTGGAGGGGGAGAAAAAAATGGAGATGATACCAAAGTCTCAAATAGCAAGTAAATGTATAGAAAATAATGTTGGCAAACATATGTACAAATAGGTTTGATACAATTGCTGTGTGGATTGTTCTAGGGGCTGGATGAGCCCCCAATAAAAATATCTTAAAAAAATTAACTACAGAGATAGTATGTCTCCATGGTGTCTTTTACTGCCATTTTCTTTTTTTCTTGTTAATAAGCTGAAGGTAAGGAGTGTTGGTAGAGTTTTTGGAGAGGTCTGTGTGCCGTGTCTTTGCTAGGCCGGTTAGATTGTGTGCGTGTAAAACTATGAAATCCCAATGATCTTGAATGCAAGCTAGATGCTCTTACAGGGAGTCTTCAAAAAGTTAGGGAAAAGACTTATTAAGAAAAAACTATTCATGGATTTCAATTTTCCCCTCACTAAAATAAACTCATGCTAACTTGTTATAGCACGTCAAAACATGACATTGTCTGAAAAAGAGATAAGACATTAATTTGAAAAGACCCACCCTGTCAGAGCAACACCAATTCTGCTAAAATTGAACTAAGAGTAAACCTCAAAGGCCTGGTGAAACTTGGGTGAAAAAGCAGTGAAGTTAGTGATACTTAATGGAAAACATATGGAGGCACTTTAAGAAGGGACAGAAGACAATGTAGAACATGACGCCCACAATGACAGGTCATCCACACCAATGTTTGAGGAAAAAATTAATCTTGTTTATGCCTTCCTAAAGACTGCCAATTAACCATAGAAATATTAGTCAGTACCATAGACATTTCAATTGGTCCAGCTTCTACAATTCAATCTTTAAAGTGAAAATTGAATAACCTCTGTGAGATGAGTGTCCAAATTATTGTACCCAGACTAGCTGCAGATAAGGACAGATCTTTCAGTGGAGATTTTAAACAAGTGGGATCAAGACTCTTCAGCATTTCTTTTTTTAAAAAACATTTTATTGGGGGCTCATACAACTCTTATCACAATCTACACATACATCTATTCATCGTATCAAGCACATTTGTACATTTTTTGCTCTCATCATTCTCAAAATATTTTCTTTCTATTTGAGCCCTTGGTATCAGTTTCTCATTTTCGCCATTCCTCCTCCTCCTCCTCCCTCCCTCATGAACCCTTGATAATTTATAAATATGATATTTTCATGTCTTATACTGACTGATATCTCCCTTTACCCACTTTTCTGTTGTCCATTCTCCTGGGAGGAGATTATAGGTAGATCATTGTGATTGGTTCTGCTTTTCTCGCCCCACCTTCCCCTTATTCTCCTGGCATCCCTACTCTCATTATTGGTTCTAAGGAATTTATCTTAGAACCCACATGTATGCTGTGGTCTAGTCAGACTTGTAAGTTATTATTGGAATTATGGTAGTAGGAGGGGTGAGGGGAGGAAGCTTTAATGAACTAGAGGAAAGTTGTATGTTTCATTGGTGCTATGCTGCACTCTGATGGGCTTATCTTCTTCTCCCTGTGACCCTTCTGTAAGGGGAGGACCAATTGCCTACAGATGAGCTTTGGGTCTTTACTATGTACTCCTCCTCATTCTTAATGACTTTGTGTTCTGGGTCTTTGATGCCTGTTACCTGATCCTATCCATATTTCATGATCACATAGGCTAGTGTGCTTCCTCCATGTGGGCTTTGTGGCTTCTCAGCTAACTAGCCACTTATTTATATTCAAGCCTTTAAGTCCCCAGATGCTGTATCTTTTGATAGCTGGGCCCCATCAGCTTTCTTCACCATAGCATTTCTTTGAAGAATTATAACAGGAGATGAAACATGACTTTACTAGCATGACCATGAAGACAAAGCCTAATCAAAGTAATGACTGTCAAAAGGTGGAAGTGAGCAGGTAAAAATGGACCAGCCAAGAGCAAAGGTTATGGCAACAGGTTTTTGGGATGCTCAGGAATTCTGTTTGCCCACTTTCTAGAGGGTCAAAGATGGATAACAATATGAAGGCATTTTGAGAAAATTCAGTGAAGCTTGAGCAGAAAAATGCCCCCAAAACATTTTACTAGACAGTTCTTCTCCGCTACAACACCACTCATTCCCCTCATTAAGCAAGGGCAAATCAAAAACATGTTTCAATGGGACAACATCAACTTTACAGTCTCGATTTGACTACTTGTAATTTCAGTTTGTTTCCTAATCTTGAAAAAAATCTTTAAAAGACACTCAGCTTTTTTCAGTCAGTAAGGTAAGAAAAGACCTGGTTCACATCTCTAGACCCTCAGTTCTTCAGGAATAAACTAAAGAGCTGGTACCAAAGCCTAGAAAAGTAAAAACCTTGATGCGGCTATGTGGAGAAATAGCTTATGCTTTTAATTTTTCATGCTTAAATTCCATTTTCTAACAACCTTTTGGAAGTTCCCTCATACATTTCTATTGAAAACTGACATCGGCTAAAGTAAGCTGAGTGGGAACATAAACGGCAATAATTTTACATGTTAATTTTCCTTTATTAGAATCATCATTATTTTTTGGGGGGGCATCACAGCCCTCTGGTGGTGGGAGTAGGAGGCCCAGCCTTTTTTCCTGTGGAGCCGCTGCTGGAATTGAATCTCCATCCCAGTGGGCCATAGTCCAGCGCACAACCACTATGCCACTGGGGCTCAGCCCTCATCATTATTCCTGTTATGCTGGCTAACATATAAAATCTTGTAAAAGGAAAACTCATTGTTCTGGAGTCCACGCTCATGGGCTCATACAAACCCTTAGGATAGGGTAGTACTGCTCATGTGGCTTCTGGAGACTAACTCTTCATAGGAGTAGTAGAAAGTCCCATTTGTCTCCCTGGTTAAAGGAAATCACCTTATTCAGCAGCACCTTTAATGGAACTCCCCCTCCCCCTAGCTTTTTGGGGTCCATGTTTTCATTTTGTACTGGACCTTGCAAATTATGTAGCTAGTCCTGATAACAAAGCCTTGAGCAAATTACTCAAAATCAGTTTCTTCATCCGGGACCTGGTTCTGGGGTTAGGTCCCGGTCTGGGCTGGAGCTGTGTCCTGGTCGGGATTCAGGGCTGGACTGGGGCCAGCTCAGGGGCTGGGTCTGGGTCTGGGGTGAGTTCTGAGGATGGGCCCGGAAGTGGATCCTAAGTGAGGTCTGGGGCCAGGTTCGGGACTCATTTTGGGGTGGGGTCTGGGACTGAGCTGGGGCTGAGTCGTGGGCGGGATCCGGGACTGGATCTTGGGTGGGGTGCAGGCATGGGTCTGGGACTCCTTAAGACCCTAGAGGACAGAAGTGAGGTGTCCCTGTGGATGTCTGAGACTGTGAATCTTTACAAGAGTAGGAAGTCTCGCCTTTCTTCTATAGAGCAGCTGGTGATTTTAACTTCTGTCCACGAGGTTTATAAAGTGACCAGGTTTTAAGCGGGACACCACTGACCGGGGAGTGGGGTGGTGGTTCTTGATTAAAAATTTGGTCTATATGGAGCAACAAAAATGTTCATAGAATGCAAAAATAGTATTGTAGTATATTTATTTAATTTTAAAATGCCGCGGAACATGGGACAAACTGTTAAAAAGCAGGACGTCTGGTCACCTTAGGTTAGTAGCCCTCTGGTGAGCCCCTATGCCACTAGTGCTCCTTTCTCTTTATATAGACAAAAAAAATAAAGTTAATATGTGTGTTCGGTCCAGTTGGTTAGAGAAACACATCCAGTGACATTAATATATATGCAAGAGAGAGTTTAATATCAAGAAGTAGTTTTATTTTAGGAAACCATCCCAGCCCAGTCCAACTCAACTTCATAAATCTGATGCTAGGCCATAAGACCCTCTGCAGACTCATGCAGCCACAGGCAATGAGGCATAATTCAGGAAGATCCCAGGCCAGGGGGTGTAAAGTCATGTGGATCCTAGGCCAGTGGAAAATACCAGAGGGCTTCAGCAGCTCTCTGAGTCACCAGCAAATGTGAAGGTGAAGGCTGAGAGAGATAGAGAGAGAGAGTTCCAGAGTGCTATATATCTAGGATGCACCTCCAAGTGAAGTCATCAGACTGTGACCTGATTGACAGGCTAAACTCCACCCCATACACTTTTTCTATTTGTTTAAGTTGACATGAAATTATGCAACCATATGCATAAAGGGCTTTTCATAGGACCCAGCACAAACAATGCTATGCATTTGTAATTAGGGAAGTGGCCACCATGGTTGAACCTAGAAGTAAAGAAGAAAAGTCTGAAAGGCTGGTGGGGCGAGGACCAAAGGAGCATGAGAGATTGGAGGTCTTGAAGGAAGTAGCAAGCTGATGTAAAGAAACTTTGCCGGTGGAAAGATAAAATGTTGAGTTCAGAGTGGACTCTTTGAATGCAAGGGTTTGACAGGGGAACAGTTCTGGGTGATGACAAGATCTAGGGTGTTGCCATGGAAGTGGGTCACTTAAGTGGAATGAAGGTTACGTTTGTTGAAGTAAAGGAAATCAAGAAATGGAGAGGTTAAATTATTAGATGAGTCATCCACTGGAAGACTAAACCCATTTGGGATGATGACAGAGATTCAGATGGGAAGAAGACTTATGAGCCTGAGGTCAAAGTTCTGTAAGAATCTGTGCAAGTGACTGAGGACAGGAAAGGGTTGTGATGGGACTGGGAAGGGGGGGGCATAATTGGATGGTGTAAACCTCAAAAGAGGAGGGGGAGCTGAATGGAGCTATTTGTTCCAATGTGAAGCTGGCCTCCATAGAGGCTGAGAACAAGAGTAGCTGGCAATGACTATAGGAGGAATTGAAGGCAGATATTCACTCCAGAAGGCAAGGAGAGTGAGGCTAGGGGCTAACACATGGAAAACTTGAATACCGACTGGGGAGGTCATTGAATTGTAGACTCAAACGTCAGCCAAAGACCAGAGAAAAGCAAAGTGGAGCGGGCCAAAGAGTAAGAGATGTGAGAAACCTGCGTGGAGAAGCCCAGTCACTGGGTGAGGTCCATCACACAGCAAGAGCTCCAGTTACCACACGCCTGGTAGCTCCTGCTGCATCTATCCTAAAGGGGCCCTTGGAGCCTATGAAAGTTTGTTTTACCTGTGTCCCCAGAGGACAGGGACTGGGATGAAGTTCTCCAAATTTCAGCAGCACCTCCCCATACCTCAACCTTTACTCCTGAGGCAGTGATAAAAAAACATACTTCAAAAGATCCCTGGAGGGGCTGAGCCCCGGTGGCGTAGTGGTTGTGCGCGGGACTGCGGCCCACTGGGATGGAGGTTGGATTCCAGCTCCACGGAGCAAAGGCTGGGCCTCCTACTCCCACCCCCCGAAGGCAGTGATGCCCCCCCCCCCGCAAACAAACAAACAAACAAAATATCCTTGGATACATCTGAATTGCATGAAATCTGTTTTGAAGCTGGAAGGAAGGTTGCCCATGCCAGCATGTTCTTAGGGAGTCACTGCCTTTGATACAACAAATCATCACAACAAAACTCTTGGGTTTTTCTGTTCGCCGAAGATGCAGGTGAGGTGACTGGTCCTCGGGGGTGGGGGTGGGGGTGACCTCATTCCGGGGTCATTCTCCTCTCCCACATCCACAAGGACGAGCTCATCCTCTCTGTGCATACTCAGTCTAGGAGAACTTCCTGGGGGGCACCCACGCTTTCCAAGTGCATACAGGTATCCGTGCCTCTTCCCACCTGGGTGCTGCCTCTCAGAGCCATGGCCTTCTCTCAGGAGTCTGCCGCACTGCACGCTGCAGGCCTGTACCCCTCTTCCGCGTCCCGAGATCATCCTCGTCTCTGGGGCCAGAAGCCCTCCAGTCCTTTCTGTTTAAACTTTGAACGACAAAGCCACCAGGCGCCAGCCCTATGTAATCACTTGACTGTTGCGGAGTCTTTGTCATGAAAAATCCAAGTGTAATGAACTGAGTGAAGAAACTCAGGCTGCAGAGACCCAGCCGCCTGGGGAAGGGATGGATGGATGGAAGGGTAGGCAGAAAGGGAGGAAATGCCTTCCCTGCCTTTGTGTTGAGCCTACTGGGGAGAAAAACAAGACATAGGTAATTTCTGAGTCAGTTATTCTGCTCCATTAAAGTCTCAATAAATTGCCCTGCTGTATGCAAATGCTATGGATGTAAGCTCGGTCTTCACAAGTTGGGGAACCACCCTGGGAGAGGAGCATAATAGAGCCCCGAAACCAGTTAGATGCCGCACCAGCCTGTCATTATGCCTGGGAGAAGGTGGCTGAGGCTGAAATGGGAACTGACCGGGCCTTAGGCCTGGAATGCCCCCACGGACCCAAGTTCAGCATGTGCCCAGTGACCTTCAGCTTCCTGCAGTTACCCAGAAAATGACATTAAGCCCAATT
Source organism: Nesogale talazaci (assembly GCA_004026705.1). Taxonomy (NCBI): domain Eukaryota; kingdom Metazoa; phylum Chordata; class Mammalia; order Afrosoricida; family Tenrecidae; genus Nesogale; species Nesogale talazaci. The sequence goes on from PVJH01006452.1 coordinate 62,205, forward strand.
GCGCCATGTGTTCAGGCATACAAATGGATATCAGAAAGCATTTGCCTGAGGTTGGGGGTGATAAAGAGAATGTATTTCTGAGCCAAATACAATAAGCAAAGTGCACAAACCTTCTCAGGATTACTTATTAGCCAGGGGAAAAGGGAGTTGGGGGAGGGAGAGTGGGTAAGGAAACGAGGCTTGGGAAGCCAGCCACCGACTCTGAGCAGCGTGGGTCCCGGCGCTTCGGGCTCGTTCTGGGGAATAAGGGGGAAAGTTGGACAGCTCTGTGTGTGCGTGTGTTGTTATTCATCTTTTTTTTTTTTTTAAAATAAGAAAACAACCCTCTCGGGCCTCCCACTCCCAGTGAATACTTCCCACGCCACCTGGTGTACAGCCCACTGCCTGGGCGGGGAAGTAAGCGCCCCTGCCGCCCGCGCTCAGCAACCACAGCGCTCTTCTCTGCGTGCACGGCCAGTTTTCGCTTCGTTCATTTCCAGGAGTGGGAGGGGGCCCAGGGTTTTTATTTACTGTAGCGAGGCGCGCGTGTGTGCGTGCCTCACAACCCTGGCAAGGGGCATTAGTAAGGAAATCAATATTTGTTTTTAAATGTGAAATTTACAGGAAGGGCCTGGGGGAGGAGAGAGAAGTTGAGGCAGATAACTGGAATGCCCAGGGAAGAAAGGGGGGCTTCTTGGAGACGGGCCAGCCGCGCAGGATTGCCAGCCTGGGCCTGGAGGTGGGGCGAGCTGCCCCCAGCAGAGAGGCTGCTCCCTGGCTCTTGGGCACACAGCCTGGCACCTTGTGTAACTGCGACTGGGTCCGGGGAGGACTGATGATGCTGGGACTGTGGGGGAGGGACTTGGGGGCAGGTGGAGAAGAGCCGACTTGGTCTGGTATGTGGCCTAAAGGTGACCATCTTCTACGCGATAAAGTCAGATTGGGCTGGACACTTGGGCCCGGCAGCAAGCCCTGGTCGGTTGCAGAGTGGCTTGATGTCTGGTGGGAGGGAGAATTTTGCTTCTAAACTCGCGGCCATCTAGTCAGTTCCGACGCGGGGTGACCCTACAGGTCAGGGTAGTACTTTGACCCCTGTGCGTTCCCCAGATTAACCCTTTATAGGATTAGTAAGCCTCATCTTTCCCGGTGGAGTTGGCTGGTGGTTTTGAACTGCCCCCACCCCTTTCCCCCTATCCGGCTCCCTCAGCTTCCTTGCTCAGGAACCACGTGCTGCCCTGCTGCCCGGGCGATTGCAGAACTTTGGTGGCAAATATGGAAACCTTCCGCCAGGAGCCCTGGTGACATAGTGGTTATGCATTGGGCTTTTAACCCCCAAGTCAGCAGTTCGAAATTACCAGCCCTTCTGAGGGAGAGAGACAAGGCTATTTTTACTCCCGAAAAGCGTCGTCGTTGGCCCCAGAACTCAGAGGGAGGAGTTCACTCCTGACCAACCAGGTCGTGCTGATTCCGAATCCGAATCAACTCGAAGGCAGGGAGAAGAGATTGGAACTTTGTGGTCAGGACCAAGCTGGAGGCCGGACGCCGGCAGGAAAGCAATGTGGAAGTCCGGGCCAGTCGTGAGTGAGGCCAGTGAGAGACAGACGAGCGTGTAAGGGACCCAAGCCCCCAGATGCTGAGGTTACGACCGAACTTCGCGGACCCACCCTGGGCAGAGGTGGAAGCCCTTGTGTGTCCAGGCTGAGGTCAGCTTCCGCTCAGAGTCCCTAGAATCGTGGCCTGCAGAGGAAGGACGCGCAGGGTCTATAACGGAAAGAACTAAAAACTGGCAGGGCCCACGGAGAGAGAGAGAGAGCCGGGTGGGGTGGGTAAAGAAAGGCTGTACTCAAGTCCACTGCCATTCGTGGTGACCGCGTGGGTATCAGAGGAGGGCTGTGCTCTGTCAGGGCTGTGGTGACGGATTGTTCAGGTTTGCCAGGACTTTCTTCCAAAGAGCCCTGCAATGAACACCAACCTTTCAGTTAGCAACTAAGCTATTACTAGCTGCTTGATCCGCTGGGGTTCTGCATGTTAAAGCAATGCCCTCGTTTTCATCTTCTAACAAAGGAGAGGAGACTAGACACGCTTTCCTGTAGTATGTGTTAGGTTCAAAGTCTTTCGAATAACCCTGGCTCGACAATCAAGGCCTCATTTCCTTTTTTCCCCCCTTCTTCCTCTCTCATGCCTTTCTTCCCCAAACACATGGAGACGCCAAGATTCGGTTTCCCCCGTCTACACACAAGGTGAATCATAACCGCCCTCCTTCGTGCCACGAGGTGGGTGTTTGGGAGCATTCCATGAAATAGTCAATGCCGAGCACTTTGTAAGCTGGAAGTTTCCACTAAGCTGCCGCAGGGGAAAAATGTGTTTAGCCGGAGCCGATGGAGGGGCGAGACATGCTCGGGTCTGGGGAGCTGGTCCCTACTTGCTGGCATGATGCAACCCCACCCACACCGCCCTCCCCCACCCCTCAGCTCCCAGCTCCTTCTGCTGCGGTTTATCTTCCCTGCCTCTGTTTTCTGTTTTCCCTTCTCTCCCTGCCCCTCAGGGAAACGCAGTCCAGACACAGCAGCTGGTCCTCAGCAAAGTGCCTGCTTTTTTTTGACCTAATTATCTCCATGGGGCTGCCTGGCGTACAGGAGGTCAGGGGAGGGATGGGAGGTCTCACCGCAAACCTCCAGGTCCCGAGGGAGTAGGAGTTCCCTGTGGCAGCCTCTGGCTGGCCCCACTGATCATGAATTTCAAATCCCTGCCAGCCAGGAGGGGAGAAGAAGTATAAAGTAAGAATCAAGCTAGAGGAGCACAGGGTCTCAGTCTGGGCACCATCAGCCTATTAAGCTCTCTGCCGTGGAATTGATGTTGATTCATAGTGAGTCTGTAGGACAGGGTAGAACTGGCCCCTCTTGAGTTTCAGAAATGGTAACTTATGGGCGTAGAAAGAGGAGTGGAGCTGCAGACCTAGTGTACTGCAGCTACTACCACCCCAGGCCTCCTTCCAGGCCCCAGTCTTCTTTGCTGGAGGGCTGTCCTGCGCGTGCTGTCCTTAGTGTCTCTGACCTCTGCCCACTAGATACCCACAGCACTCTTTCCCTCCCCGGCCACCTTCTGTGGAGAACCATTGGATAGCAGATTAAATAACATCGTTGCCGTGTAAATCTGGAGGTCTGTTTTTAAAAAGTTGCTTTTGATGTATTGTGCGTGCAAGCGTGCGCACATGCACAATAATGAATGTAGTAAACGATTGGAAGTGTTTGCCCTGATTAAATGTGAATTTGTTCTTCCAACATGATTGATGTACTAGGGAACAATTTGATCACAACACAGGGCTTTGCATATGTTTATGTGTGATTTTTGTCTTCCGGAAACAAAACCTGGGGTGCACACTGAAAACTGAGACCTGCAAAGCCTAGCCTCATGAGGAAATACACAGCATGCACCTCTCTCTCTCTCTCTCTCACACACACACACACATACACACACGCTAACACACACCATGCACACATGTACTCGAGCATCTATGGTGGAGGGAGGGATATGAAAATCAAACCAATACTCTCCTTCTGGGCAAAACAGAGACCTGTCCTCTTCCAGCCTTCCCCCTTTCTTTGTCCATTAGATGGGGAAGGAGACTGAGAGCTGATCTGGAACCAGGGAGGGCGAGTCCAGTTGTTTGAGGACAGAGCGTACCTCTGGAATGTTAGGTGAGTGAAGAGGGGCTAGAAGGAGGAGGAGGAAGAGAACACCATAAGCAATTATGTCAAGTCAACCTGAGGAGGGCTTTCTAGCAGGGAGAGCAGCAGTGGAGTGGACTTTCTCCTTCCTGACTGTATTCCTGTTGGGTTGTTGAGGGAATGACAGCACTGGGTAATAGCTTGGACTCACAGCCCCTCACGACTGTCCCCTGGGGTTTAGGATTCCCTGATACAATAAAGGCTGTGGTAGCTAGTTGAGACAGCGAAGAAGGGAGTGTGGAATTGGGGTATAGGAGGACTAATTTGGAAGGTATGAGAAGTCGGTCAGAGAGGAAGAGATTGCAGAGGAAAGGGTGAGTGGTGGAAACCTAGTCATAAGATGATGAGGACCTAAATGTATGTTCCCAGGTAAGGAAGAAAAGACAAGACAGGGTGGTAGAGGTGTTGGGGGAGGCGAGCCTGCAGGATTTGCACATTGATCATATTTGAGAGTGTTCTAGGAGACACAAGGTCCCATATTTAAATACTTTATAGACACCCCTTTATTAAGCCTTAAACAGCACAAAATCAAGACAGAAACAATCATGCCCAAGAAGATATGACCATGAGGCCATCATGGGGTCCAAAAAATTCATGGTTTCCCCTCCCCAACTGGTGAATTATAGATGACTGGAAATCATCACAAATTCCTGATTGGCAGCACATCAATCATTCTGGGTGGGACTACAGAATTGAGAAGAGGGCTGTGATTGGGATGCGCACAGCAGCGCCGTTTAATATGGCTTGTAGAATTTGACTACCTGCCCCCATGGGGGTGCCCGACCACATGGCCTTGTGCCCTAAACTATAGATGATGCATATCTGTCCATCCTTAAGGAAATGCCCAAGCAAGGCTGCTCCTTTCTGGGCCAGCCAGGGGAATTGTAAGCTCCCTTCAAGCATACGCTGTCTGAGGGGTAAAGATTTTCCCTTTGCCAGTTAGTCGTTTCAACGAATTCAAATCCAAAGGAAGGCTGCACACGTGCCAAGACTCAGAATGGAGTTAGGGCTCCCGCTGTAAAGGGCAGCCTTCCACCAACACAAAACAAGGGTGCTAGCATTTAATCTTTCCTACAGGATTAAGGTTGGAGAAGATGAAGAAGCAATGGTGTGTGTGTGTGGGGGGGGGGGGGTGGTGAGGACAAAACACTCTTACAAACTTGGATGACTAAAAGGACCGTCAACTGTGGGGAAAGATGGTGTGTCTGGTTTTATGCTGTGCTATTTTTAAGATGGTGCATGCTATAATCTGCTTGATGATAGGTTTTATGTAGCAATCATCATTTTATCTCAAGAAGCATATAGCACAGCACCGGGCACAGGGGAGGCATGAAATGATGATTTGTTGACTTTAGTGGAAAGGATCCTGGTACTAAACACAGGTCCCAACACTTGCCAGGCATTATTAATACATTCAGGAGCTCCAAAAGTTTGTGGAAAAATTCCATTTCTTCATGAACTTTCAGAAGCCCCCTTGTATGTCCCCTCAAGGGAAGTTTTTGTTGGGGGGAGGGCATTGGGGTTAGCGATGGTGGCATCTTTTGGAAAAGAGCGGTGATGAAGAGTGCCACAACTTGAAAAATGTCATCAATATCATTGAATTGTCCATGCGGAAATTGCTGTCTTGGCAAATGTTTTGTTATGTGTATTTTCACCACACTGTATTTGTTCATGCATGTAATCGCTTCTCAGGCTTTTGGCTAAGAACAAGTGTAGAATCCTTGTTCAAGTGTGATCTCAGTCTGGGTTCTCTAGAGGAGTAAAATTAGTGCAACAAACACATACATGGGAAGATTTACATCAAGGAAATGGCTGACAAAAACTATGGGCTAACAAATCCCAAATCCATGGGTCAGGTGGCAGCCTGAAGGCCTCTGCTGGCTCACAGGGTTGTAGGAGCCAGGGAATCCAAAATATGCAGGTCAGGGTGCAGGCTGGAAACTGCTGTGGGCTTGTGATCAACACACATGGGGAGAGAGAGAAAGAAAGACTGAGAGAGAGACATTCACCAGAACATTCACTGCCATACTAAAAGTAGGCCACATCACCAAGAAAACTCCCTTTTCAACTGATGGACTGTTCACAGCATAGAAATGATCTCGTTATATTACTTTTTTTGGGGGGAAAGAACTTAATCCAGTATCTATCAATCCTAGTTTAGTCACGGTGACACATAGCATGAGCCACTGTATTAACCATCATAGAATGAACATGCCCATGTTGAGGTCTTGGCGGGACAAGCCAGTCCCAGTGGCCACCTGCTAGAAACCAGTTGGGTTGGAGAGTGTGATATCATGCAGACAACCAGGAGAGACGTGTTATAGATTATCATGCTACTAATATCTACAGCTCCAGCAGGACGCACACAGTGGCAACAGTGACACAGTAAGTGTCACACAGTACGTGACAGTGAAACAGCCAAATAGATATCCAGAAGGCAGCTGAAGATACTCAATGGGCAGGAGCCAGAGTTATGGAAGACCACACGATTCATGGAAGAGAGCGGGAGACAGCCAGTCAGGGAAAAGAGAGAGTCAGTAGGCAGATGGTGTGACGAAGGAGGATGAGTGACTGAAGGGACACCATGGTGAGAAGCTTTCCTGAAGGGCAGAGCCAGTGCTGTCAAATTCAACAGAGGATCAGGAGAAAAGATGTGGACCAAAGATACGCCTGTAGATCTGACCTGGTGCCATGGTAGGAGCTGGGCGCTTCAGAGACTGCAGTTCTAGTGGACAGCGGTGAGGATAGACTCTATTGCTCATGTTGTCAAATCAGAGAGTTGTACATTAGAGTTTCAGCTGTGAGCACCTCACTTTCAGAAGGTTGTGGACAACAGTGAGAAACCCAAATCCATTTGCAGAGCCCCCACTTGGATTAAACTGTCAATTGAATTCCTTCAGACCATTAACTAGAGATGAGAACAGTCTTCGCTCAGGCAGCGTGACTCCATTCCACTCCTCTCCAGCCAGCCCAGCTGGGGGTGGAATAGTCATGACCTGACTCCTTTGGGGGAGCCAGGTAGCATAACAGTTATGAGTTAGGCTCTAACCTATAAGGACTCAAGTTCTAAACCACTAGTTGCTTCTCAAGAGAAAGACCTTCTACTCCTGTAAACAGTCTCAGAAACTCACAGGGACCTTTCTACGTGTCCTACAGGGTCACTCTGTTGCGCCATCTCATCAAACCTCCTCCTCTTTCTCCCTGCCCCTCCACTTTAACAAGCGTGATGTCCCTTTCCCGGGACTGCTCTCTCCAGATGACATGTCCACAGGACAGGAAATGAAGCCTCCACAACCTTGCTTCTAAGGGGTAGTCTGCTGTATTTTCCCCAAGAGGGGTTCATGGGTTCTTGCAGAAGCTCGTGATATTTTCAATACTCTCCCCCAGCACTGTAATCCCAAGGTATCACGTCTTCGTAGTTTTCTTTATTCAGTGTCCAGCTTCCACGTGCCTGTGCGGCGATGGAGGTGAGCACCATGGCTTGGTGGAGGTGTACCCGCGACCTCAAAGTGACCCCTTTGCACCTCCACACTTTCAAGAGGCCCAGTGTAAATAATGAAAGTGGTGACAAGTTCAGGCTTTGGGGTCACGGAGACAAACTTCTGAGCAACACTAGTTAGGGTTTTCAGGGAAAGCTCTGAGTAGTGCACACTGTTCACATCTCTGGCTGCTAACTGAATGTGGGGGCAGTGCGAGCTGCCCAGAAGAACGGCCTCGCCATAGACTTTAGAACGGCCATCTCCTTTGAAAAGACCACAGATCTCAGTTCTACTCACAGATATACGGGGTTGCCTGAATTTAGTCAACTTGATGGTAATTTGTGTGTGTGTGTGTGTGTGTGCGTGTGCTAGCTATGGACATGAGACTTCCCCCAACTGAGTCTCTGTTCTCTCACCAGCAAGGCGCACATGAGGATGTTGAAGGATCACGCTGTTGTAGATCAAGTGCGTAACATCATTAAACACATATGATCAACACAAGGGAAGCACTCGGCTATTCTTATGTTTGTCAGCCCGCCCAGCTATGTGTCTATCTTTCATGGGCCAGAAGAGCGATGTTAAATTACTGAACAAGGCTGCTTAGCCAGTGTGAAGTGGAAGGAGATTCAAACTTCATTCTTTTGATGGTCGATTCTGTTCCGTGTCCTTCTCTTCTCTTCATCCCCCCCCCCTTTATTTTTTAACACTTATTACCTACTGCTCATGGGGTGGACATTGAGCTGTGCTCACAATTCGCTCTCTCTCTCTCTCTCTGAGTCTAATGCCAGGTGGAGGGGGTGGGAGTGGAGAAAACGAACTGTACCAAGATGAATAAAGCATCGATTCTGTCCTTGAAGTGCCCATGGTCGGTCCAGGCTAGTGGAGAAGGCACTATGTAGACAGGTAATTAAAATAAAATGTGATAAGCAGCAAAACAGACTATAAACAGAATGCTGTGGCAGCAGAGAAACGAGAGAAAGGAAACCCTGGGAATGCTGGGAAAGGTTTCCTACACATGGAGGTGCTTCTCTTGGAAGCACCTGACAGTCTCCAGTGTGGATCCAGGAAAAGGCAGGCATCCAGGAAAGGGCATGCTGGTAGCTGTGTCCCAGGATGCCAACTCTGAGGGTAACAACGGCGTGGCCTGTGGAGGACCAAGAGAAGCTCCTCAGGGAAGGGACTTAGCCTATGTTGGCTCATAGGGAGTAGAAAATGACGCTGAAACAGAAGTTGGGATCAAATGATAAAGACTTAAACATTTTTTTTCTTTGTGTGTGACAAGCCAAGAGCAGTGGGCTGTGGGGGGCCATAAGGAACTAACCGAAGTCTTTTGTTTGGAGAGTGTTTTTCTTCCTCAATTGCTTTTACTGAGAGAAAGTTGACCTGCCCCACTCATCCCTTATTTCAGGAGTACAATTCCATGGCTTTTAAGTGTGCTGAGTTCATGGACACAATTAATTTTGGAACATTTTCCTCACCCCCCAAAAGAAGTCTGTGTGGTTCAGCAAAGTAGTCCAGGTAACACCCTGGGCTATTGGTAGAGCTGCTATCTGCAAGGTCAGCAATTTGAACTCACTAACTGCCCCAGGGGAAAATGTCTGCTCTTGGAAAGGGTTACATACAGTGGCAGAACTCTAAAGGGGGGGAGTTCTTTTCTGACTTCTGGGGTTACTGTGAATCAAAATTGACTTGGTGGCAACGAGATGGGCCCTTCAGCAGTAACTCCAGCCTATTCCCTTCAGCACCCCCCAGCTTGTGGGCACCATGAATCTCCATTCTGTTCCAGTCACTTTATTTCGTATAAAGGGAATCATTTATTATATGGCCCTTTGTGGGTTGTTTCTTTCACCTGACATAATCCTCTCATGGTGTTTCCATGTTGAAACATCTTTCAATACTTAGGTCTTTTATTAATTACCATGTATCTTAGGGCTTAATTTCTGAGCACCCCAGTGTATACAGCGCTATGGAAAGCAAAGCAGATCCCATATCCATTTGTAGGGTCCTCACATAGACAAAGCTTCTATTGAATTCTTTCTGATCATTAGCCAAGTACAGAGATAATCTTGCCCTCAGGCAGAGTGCATTGGACAGTGGATTACCTCCATCTGCCTTGCGCTGGCTCAGGGAAAGGCAGTCCCTGTTAGGGGCTTACTTGGGTGTGTCCTTGATGGAGGTCATACTCAGAGACATTACAGGAGAAGCCATGAATCATCCCTATCAGTCTCACCCTGACTGCCTTGTCAGAAGGCCCAGGACCAATTTTGTAGCCTCTTCTATTTAATAAGGTATGTGTCCCAATAGTGGTCCTGTTCTTGCTTCTGTGGTCCCACCTATAATTATGATGTACTGATCTGCCACAAATCATGGTTTTTTTTGACAGTTTCCTTTTCCCTCTAATGCCCTCTCCTCCCCCACCTTTTGTTTTGTATCCCAACAAACCCTTAGACACCATTTGGCCTCATGCTAATGCCTCCCTACCACACTCACTCCACCCACCCAATATGGATGATATGACTGTGTCCCTGAGTTGCCTTTGTCTCCATTAAGATGTGAGACCTGCTCTCCTTAACTTACCTTTGAGATGGGATTGTACCCTCAAACACCAGTAAGATTCCCCCATAGAGATAGATGCCATTGGTTCTCTCATCCATCACTTGGTGGACGTGTGGGTTGTTCCTACTTTTTTGGCAATTATGAATAATGCTGCTGGGAGCATTCATGGTCAAGTTTTAGCATGGGTCTTTGCTTTCATTGCTTTGGGGTATTTATCTAGGAATTAACTTTCTGGGTTCTACAGTAACTCATGCTTAACTATCTAAAGAACTTCCAAACTTTCCCCCCAAAGTAACTGGGCCATTCGACATCCCTACCAGAAGTGCATGGGGTTCTAAGTTCTCTACATCTCTGCCAACAGCTGTTATTTTGGGGTAGATTGATATTTCAGGTGGGTTATGGGGGTGGTAATTTGAAGGGTGGAGCAGAGTTGGGAGAACCAAGTGGAGAGGTTGTTGCAATGGCTCCTGGGAGATGGTGGACAGAGTGGGTTGCTTATCTAGCCAGGATTGTGATGGACTCTTTGCTTTTATATATAGTCAATCATAGTATTGACCCTTTATATGGATTTCTGGACCCAACCTCTTATCAGTATATGAGGAAGTAAGTGTTCTACTGTCATACACACACCCAAGATCTCCCCTTAGTGCCAATTTAAAGGTCCGGGGAAAGGATTTTAATCCAATAAAGACATAGTTCCTTTCTGTCATTTGTTGTTGATGTTAGCAGCTACCTGAACAGGGTTGACGGAACCATACTTAAATCATCGAGAAAGACTCAAAAATAGTGTAGCAAGAAAGGTACTAAATTCTTAAATCCCTTCTGATGGGATCAAGTCAAATACATAAAATTCCCCAAGCCAACTTAGGTGAACGAGCCCTGGTAGACGGGTGGCATCATGGGTTATGTCTTGGGCTCCTAACCCAAGGTCAGTAGTTCAGAATCACAGTCTCTCCTCAGGGGACAGATGGAGTTTTCTGCAGAGTTGGAAACCCACAGGGGCCTTTCTACCCTGTCCTATTGGGTCTCTGAATCAAAATCTGATGGCAGTGAGTGAGAGCCTAGATGATACCCTACACTGGTGCCATCTTTAAATATACTAATTACAGTTAGCTCAGCTAGTGAACTTGTGCTTTGACCTCAAAGTTTGAAGAATGCCCCATTTTGATTTACATTTGTGTGTGTAATTTTTTTAAAAACTTTTTAATTGCACCTGGAGCTCTTACAACTCATAATAATCCAGGCATCAATTGTATCAAGCATACTTGTACATAGGTTGCCATCATCATTTTCTAAATGTTTACTTTCTATTTGAGCCCTTGCGCCCCTCTCCGCGCCCTTGATAAATTATAAATTATTATTATTTTTATATTTTACACTGGCTGTTGTCTCCCTTCACCCACATTTCTGTTTGTGCCCCTGGGGGTGGGTGGGGTGGGTGGGACCAGGGTTATGCTTTGATCATTGCAATCAGTTCCTGGTTTCTCCCCTCCCTGCCCCACTTGTCCCCTACCTTCCTGGTATGGCTACTCCCATTTTTGTTCTTAAGGGGTCTCTCTGACCTGGATTCCATATGTCATGTGTTCTTATCTGTACCAGTGTGCAGTAGTCTAGCCAGAACTGAAAGGCAGGACTGGGGTCATGATAGTGGAAGTGGTAGGTGGGGGGTGGTAGTGGTGGTGGTAAGAAAGTCTCAAAGAACTAGAGGAATATTATGTGTTTCATGAGTGCTATACTGTGCCTTAGTTGACTCATCCCTTTCTTGTGATACTTCTGTGAGGGATGTCCTATTATCAAGAGATGGGTTTGGAATCTCTGCTCCACTCCCCCACCCCCCCTCATTCTCATTGATTTACATTCTTGCTGCCCCATCCAGGCTCTGAGTTAGGTGCAGTTTCTTCTGTGTGCGATGGTTTTCTGTCTCCCTATGAAGACTAGGGCTCACCTACAGATCCATCTCTCCCTCCATAGCAGAAGACCCAGAAAACTCTTAGTAGGACCACCCTGTCTTACCTGAGCACTTTTTCTTTCAACAGGCATCTATCAATTTCCTACTATGTGCTGATAGAGCCCCGGGGTGGTATGTAGAGGTAACGTCTTGAGTCTCAGACAGCTATTTCTAAAAGGTTGACTGTTTAAGTTTACCCAGAGGTGCCTCAGAAGAAAGGCCTGGCAATCTGCTTCTGAAAAATGAGCCATGGAACATGGAGCATCCTCTGGCACACAGTCTGGTTCTGACCCACATGAGGCTCTACTTAAGGGCAAGTGGTATCAGGCCCTGGACTCTAGGAGCTCTGGAGAAGACCCACCAAGCCCCTGACTCACCCTTAGTTTACTAAGTGTGTGTATGAGCCCCTTCGGCCTTGGGTTATAGTGTAGTCACCTGCTTTTGATTTAGTCACTCTTGTACCCTTGCTGAAGAGCATACCTTTTTATCAGCATCAAAGGATTGTGGGTAAAGAACAGCTTTGCATACCTGAAATGCAATGGAGGCCTGAGTTTGTGGCTGAGCAACTGGGTCTTCCCAGACCTGGAAGACCACCCTAACTCCCCCTCCACCCCCTCTTCAATCTCCACCCCTTCTTGTCTCCCCTTCCACCAAGACCCAGCCGGTGACAGGACAAAGGGCGAGGAAATTGTGGGTCAGCAAACCCCCAAGTTTATAAAAATAAAGCACACAGCGATGCAATAAAGTGTGTAAGACAAAGACTTCCCTCCGAATCGGGCGCTGGAAAGTGCAGGGGATCACAAAACAACAAGGAAGCGCGGCTCCTCTCCCAATTATTGTGCACTCTCAGCTGTATTTTGTTGACCTCGCTGATTTCAATCAGCTCTCAGCACATCCAGCCTTCACCTGCTATGAATCAAAACCTGGAGGGCTCTCTGTTCTCCGTGCTCAGAAAAAAACCGCTTTGATAAGGTTGTTACCGATGCACGGCAGAGCGGGCTGGGCCGGGCGCTGTTTCCGAGGCTGGCATTACACATTTATGATGCAAGCCAGGCAAGGGGCAGGGTCTGGAGAGGGGCCAACGCAGAGGGGCTGGTGGGGCGGGGTTGGACCGGAGGAGGACCTGGACACTCGAAAAGGGAGTAGCAGGCCCTTGTTGGAACAAAGGGGTCCATGTGGGAGGGAGGCGGGGGGGTGGGGAGGGAGAAGGAGCTGGAGGAAGGGGTCCGCAGAGCCTATTTTGGGCAGGTGAAGTTGAGCTGCAGACTGCCGTCCTTGTTCTTTGGTGGGCCGACTGCCTTTGTGCAGGGGTTCTTAGCCTGCCTCACGCCCTGACCCTTTCAGACAGTTCCTCATATGGTGGTGACCCCAACCGTAACATTATTTTCGTTGCTACTTCGTCACTGTCATTTTGCTACTGTTGTGAATGGGGTGACTCCTGTGGAAGGGTTGTTTGACCCTCCCCCAAGGGGTCGAGACCCACAGGTGGAGAACCATTGCTTTTGAGGGAGATGCGAGCCCAAGGTTCAGAGCGCGCTCAGGCTCTTCCGCCGGCACACAATCTCCATGAAGGCAGACCTTTGTCTGCTCTGCGGCTGCTCTGCCCTAATGCCTACCCAAGTACCTGATACCCAGTGCCAGTTACCACGGAGACGACTCTGGCCCCACATGGGGATTTCCATGGCTGGCTCAGGGTGGGGAGGGGGTGGAGGTAGAGGTGTGTGGATCACCAGGCCTTCCTTCCAAGGCCTGGTTGCTTGGTCGGACTTGAACCTTTTGAGTTTGTCGACCTCTTGCACGCTCAGCTATTTAATATGTATATAACATGGACTGAGGTCTGGTTAAGCACCCTCTCTGTTTTCTGATGGAATTGGGTTTTTTGAGCCACCCTGGCATCAATGCTTAGTGTTCAATGCCAGCTCTTAGGTCTGCTGGATTTGGGGACTATTCTGGGCTCCAGGCTGCTATAGTGACTGCTGCTGGTGAGGGGGAGGGGTCTGGGGGGGAAGGGCAGTGAGTCTGGGAGACAGATGGTGGAGGAGAATCAGGTGGTTCAATTAGCCTGTACTAAAAAATACAGATGCTCATATACATATCACCCACCCAAAGCCCTCGCCCGTTACCAAGGGAAAGAACCGCTATGCCTCTCGCCTTTCTTTCTCCCACAATTAACCCCCCAAACTTGGTTTATTTTTACCTTTTTTCCTCTTCAAGGGTATCTAGCCCCACAAGGATGCAGGCTACGTATCCCCTTTGGATTTCAGCTTTGATGCATAGGGTTCTTCACGTACCAAAGGGGGCTCATGATAATTCCTTCAAGCTGTGGTGGAGAAGAATGCACGAGTCACCATCTTCAAAGGCTGGCCCTGCCCAACGCCCCCACCATTGCGAGGTCCACTGGGACTAAAGATGGCCATTTCATCTTGATATGAATAGGAGCAGGCCTGAGGCTTAAAGAGGAGACAGAAAGGCGAAAATGCCTATTTCTGGTGGCCTGCACCCTGGCATTCCTGAGCCAGGCTGGCACCCTTTCTCTGGTTAACAGGGACACCCCATCTCAAGGTCCATCCTAAACAGGTGCTGCCCTTAGGTTTTGCTGAGTAGCCGGGCCCACGGTGTGGGCTGTCCTCAGTCCTGTCCTAGGAAGGGACTTGTCTTTCCTTGGGACTAACTTCCCCCTGTCATTTCTTCTCGAACTCTCCCAGGGTCTCTTCTGCAGCCGGAGCTACACAGTCTTCCTCAGTCCCTTCCTGCATGTAGTTTGAATTAGACATGGGATGGTTTGATCTGCGGAGGGATTTTGATGTTCTGTCCAGGTGGAAAGGTCCCTCTAGGAGCCTAGTGCAGAGCCTGCAGACAGGTGCTAGTGCACAGGGCAGTGAAGCAGGGTTGGGTTGCCTGCATTCCATGCCCACTGGACCTCTCTGAGCTGTCCTGGCCTTAGATACATGGTGAGATCACTTTGAGAATTAACTTCCTAGTCTAGAAAACAGCGGTGATGATTCATTCAACAAAAGTGATTATTGACCATCTGAGTGGTGCAAATGGAAGTTCAAGCCTACCCAGGGCTGCCTCAGAGGATCTACTTTGGTGATCTACTTCCCTCAAGGCAGCCGCTGAAAGCCCCATGGAGCGCAGTGCTACCTGGGACACAGGTTGCCATGAACTGTAACTGATTGGTTATCAGCAGATAGTTTAAGGATTAGAGTCCTAATCATGATATCTGCATGAGGAGGTTGTTGTCAGGATTGGATGAGATTGTAAATGAATTGCACAGGGTAGAATATGCATGTACAGAGCATGAAACAAGTGTTAACTTGTTGTTATACATTTATCCCTCCCTTATTAGCCATCTCAATCTGCCACTTCCTAGTTGCCTAACTATTTTGTGATTAGCAACCTGTATCTGGCATTCACCAACATGGAAGTGCAGGGCAAGGTAGATGCTGGCTGTGATGGTTAAAGCATGTGTCAACTTGACTGGACTGCGATTCTCAATTGTATGGGAATTAGGTCAGGATGCAATCTGGCAGTTATGTAGTCATGTTCCATTTTGTGATCTGATGTAATCATCCTCCATTTTCAAACAATTCTGATTTTCACATAGCAATCTGGCCTTTGGAACCTAGCTATTGATAAGTGAGGAGTGGTTGTATTCCATATGGCTTAGATAACAAAATGGGCCTACTTTTGGCTTTGTAGAATTAAAGGCAATATTTGCAATTGGAGTTATCTAAAAAATATATAAGCTATAAGGTCAGTGGATCTGCCCATTCCTAACTTCTTTTTAGGACTCTTAAGGGCCTCAATGAGTCCTGTGTCTTCCTTTGTTTCATCTCTGATACACTCTGAATCCCACACCACTGAGCCATCATCCTCTTTGCACACATTATGGTAGCTACAGCAATAACTACAGCACCTTGTAAGTATGCACTATTAAAATCTCAGTTTTCAAAATGCTTCCAGGATACAGTACCTCATTTGCTCCAATGTGCTGGGAGTGTGGATAAAGATGATGCTAAGCTCTCACTACCCTACTTAATCGTGTTGTCTGCTACGACTTGCGAGAAGACTGGTTTATCCTGTGTTGTTGCCAATAGTAGACTCTTTACTGAGTTTAAATACCATAGTGACCCCCAGAAGAGGCAGGCAGAGCGTCGTAGACTGTGGCTAACTTTCGAGACCAAACACACAAGGACTCAATTCCAGGTCTACCACTCAATCAGGGAAAGTTGGAGTAGATTGCTAGCCTTGGTTTTCTCTGAGGGGAAATGGGGCAATAATACACGTTTCAGAGAGCTGTATGGGGATGGGGTGCCAGGGTGGGGCAATGGTTAGGGGCATGGCTGCTAACCAAAAGCTCAGAACTGGACTCTGCAGGCACATCATGTGAGAAAGGTGTTGCAGTCCGCCTCTGTCAAGATTAACCCCTCAAATCCAGAGTCAAGGTGGACTCTTGTGCACCTGTATGGGGGTGCTGAGGCTGCAGACCTTCCTCCCAGAGAAGGCTGGTGGGTTTGACCCATTGACCTTGCAGTGAGCAGCCTAGCTTCTAATCCACAGCACCACAGCCTTGGAACCCCAGGGCAGGGGGTGGCACCACTCTGCCCAGCAGGGTCCCTGTGGCCTCATGGCCCTAGATTTGGTTTCAGTGTGAGGATTTCATAAGCATCTGGTGACACATGAGGCACACGTCCGTGACTCACACCTCCCTTCCCTTTTTTTATCTCCTCTCTCCTGCAACACTGCCTTCCTTGCACGGTGTTCCCAGAGCTCTCTGGGGCTGATTGTCACTCCCTTTCGTCCCCATGCTGCCTGGAGTGGTTGCGGAGTGAGTGAGTGAGTGAGTGAGTGTGCTCGTGGAAATGGGTGGTGACAGACAACACAGAGCCTGGCTCCTTCTCTGATCTGTCCTGTGGGAGGAACCCAGTGCAGCAGCCCCGCGTGGCTCACATAATACCATAAGTAAAACACAAACAAAGCAGAGGTTGTTCTGCTTGTCAGCCTCCGAGACCATATGGAGCTGAGACATGATTGTATTACCTCTGCTAGACTGCAGTGGAGCTAAACAGAAAAGCCATAATAAACTATTCCGGGGAGGTCCCCGAGCTCCACATAGAGCACAAACAGATAAACAAGAGGGTGACGGTGGTGTTTGGTTTCTTTCTTTTTTTTTTTTTTAAAGAAAAAGTATGCCACAGAAAAAAGGGACGAGAGACAGTAAGGGAAAATGGAGGCAGAAGGAAAAGAGAAGAAAGCAAAAGAAGAAGACAGTGGTCAGTGAGCGTGCAGTGGCACAAGGCCACTTCAATGGATCTAAGCCAGTTGGGTTTTGCATGTGAAGGGTTTCGAGCCTCAGGTGTGCTCTCGGGAGAAAGACAGAGTGTTCTACTCACCCATAAAGAGTAACCATCTTGGCAACCCAGATGGGCAGGTCCTCTCTGTCCTGTAGACTCACCATGAGCCACAATTGCTTTCATGGCAATAAGCGGAGCTGAGTGGAGTTGGGGTGTGCAGTAAAATCAGGTTGTGTTTTGGCACCGCCATAGAATCTACCTGTGTCGGGAGGGGATCTGGTGGGGGGCAGAGAGGCTAGTGCTGGGGGGCATTGAGGAAAAGTGGATGCCACTTGAAATTCACTCCATCTTCACCTTCTCTGCTTTTTCCTTGGGTCGTGCACCCTCCTGACTTCGGTCCAATCAGACTGAGCAGAGCTGGATCACTGGGGTACGCATCAGAACCTCCTCTCATTGCAGCAGGCTCAATGTGCCTGCCGGTGCAGAGGGTGGCGTGGGCAGCGAGAAGGGGTCCTGGTTCAGATATAGGGATCTTGCCCCTGTGGTTGGGCAGGCTATATGCCCACTGGGATTCTTCCCAGGACTCAGGGAACACTGGAGAAAGTAAATAAATCGGGGTGGGGGGGGTGGCGCGCGCGAATCACAACCACCAGATGCTGCTTCCGAGCAAAACCTGTAGTGGGATAGAATTCCCGAAGTGACAACAAATTCACAGGAAAGTGTCTGAAAGATTAAAAAAAAAAAACAAAAAACCCAAAGCCTGGGGCATGCTTTGTGCTCCAGGTGTGAAGAGTAAATCCCCACCCTGGGGGAAGGGGTATCTCTGTGAAAGGTGTGCAGATGTGGGGTTCACGACGCTGGCTCCTGTTCACACATGTGTGGTCCTTGTTGGAATGCTTTCCTTAAAGTGGCCAGACAGCGCGAGAGTTCCGATGGTGGTTCCCCGTACCCCTCTACCGCCACCTCCACACCTCTCCCCTTCAACTGCAAACATCAACTTGGATGTGAATCCCCGTCTGACACCTCTCGGCTGTAGGGCCTCGGTGTCTTCACTTCAAGAACATGGCAGAGCAAAGCCTCAGGCCACAGTCCCGCGCCTGCCTCACAAGCTGGGGTCCATACTGTAAGGAAGGGTGGAGGCCTATGGGGGAGGGAGGGAAGAGGGACTGGTGGATTATCTGACGATTGCTAGATAACCCGTCAGGTGGAACACTTGGGGTAAAGGGTCATCATCGGTTCACGCAGAACAAATGAAAACGAAATAGCCAAAATAAATGAGGCACGATCGGGTAAAGTGTCTGGTTTAGCAGTGAACAATCTGTTCATGGTCACAATGATGTCATCACATATTTTTTAAAAAATGTAACCTCAAATTGTGATATTCGAGTAGAAATGCTGCGGTGAGATAACAGGAAGAAGTAGCAGTGTATCAGAAAGCTTTAATCTTCAACTGCTTTCAAAGGAATTGTCTAGATTGTCTAATAGAAACCGTCTAAAACTCATAAGCCCACAGTTGTGAGTCCCTGTGTTTAGTGGCTGGGTTCAGAGCCCTCAAAGAGGCCATTAGGAGATTTCTCACAGGGCCCGAGAAAGACAAGAAAGAGTTGATTCAGTCTTTCCTGAATCCCGGGCCCCCAGAGAAGAGGGGTACTACTATGGGACAGTGTCACTGCTTTGCCACCAGACTGGCAACTCTCAACTGGAGTCTCTGGGTGCAACTGACTGGTCCAAAGACATGCTATGTCTCTTTCTGTAGCGACCACTTGCTGGTCCTAGCCACAAGCCACAGGCTCCTCGGATTATAAAAGGTCAGAACTGGAACCTGGAGGATCACTCAGATCAGTCAGAGCTGAGGACACCTGGGCAGGAACTTCAGCGGACAGCCCCCAGGTGTGGGCAGTTTTCGAAAAGAACAAGACGTTGAGCCTACCCTGTAGCCACCACTGATATGCCCTGCCTTTACATCTATGGCTCCCTATCATATACCCCTTCCCTATCCTTCTCTCCCAGTCCCTTCACAGCTCAATATTGACACCTGTTTATCTGGGGCTTACCTGTGGGCTAGGTATTGGGTGCTAGCAGCAAGTCAGTGGGACAAAACTACTAGCCATGCCATGGGAGAAAGATGAGGCTATCTGTTCCCATAAAGACTTACCATCTTGGGCTGAGCCCCGGTGACCTGAGTGGTTGAGTGTGGGACTGTGGCCTGTGAGTTTGGTGGTTCAAATCCAGTGGCAGCTCTCAGGAGCAGCACTGGGGAGCTCCCATGACCACCTGAGGCAGTGATGCCCCAAAACAAAACAAAAGAAAACAAAACAACAACAACAACAACAACAACAAAAAAGACTTACCATCTTAGAAATTTGAGGTGCTATAAGTTGGACAGGACTCGATGGCAGAGTGTTTGGTTTTTGGTCTCATCTCTACAGGGAGTTCTGGTGTTAGAGTGAGTTAGGCAGGGAGGTGCTAACCACAAGGCCAGCAGTTCAAACCTACCAGTCACTGTACTGGAGAAAGATGAGACTGCTGACTCCTGCAATGATCAAAGAGGTTGTTCTCCTTTGTCCTCTAGGGGCACTAGAAGTCAGAAAGGACCAACTTGATAGGAGTGAGATTGAGATGTGACTGTTTGGTTTCCAGAGATGCCAACATGTATAAGACAAGAGCTTCTGCAAGAGGGTGGAATCTAGGGTGAACCAGATATAAAACAATGTTTGGCTCAAACGTGGAATGATAAACCTCAAGTTTCTAGTGACTTCCCTGCCTGCCCTGCGTGCTGTAAACGTTTGGAGTCATACACTCCCTTTCTGAGACTCCGGCATCTCATGCCAACAGCAGACTCGTAAGACCCCCTACGGCCAAAGTTCCTATTCTTGCTCTTCCTCAGGGCCTTCTGGCCACGCTCTGGGCCAGGTATACTTATGGTGACCACACATCCTATATAGCAAAAAGGACAGACCACACTCTGACACCAGGTCCATTGCGATGGTGTCACTTGCGGCTCACAGTCACCCAAAGAGACAGTGCAGAATTGCTTCTTAGATGTTCTGGGACTGTATCTTTCAGGGATACAGAGTGGATGATGGATTTGAATCGACAACCTTGCAGTTAACCCGTTGTTTAAACCACTAGGGCCCCCCCCACCCCCGCCAAGTAGTGCACTAATAAAACTCAACAGCAAACTCAATATTGACCTTGTCGAACTCTCCCTTTGAACTCTCCCTTTGCATTTATGAGACTGTAGAAAATCCCGTATGTCTCCCGTACACTAATAGTGGATGTAAATGCCAATAGAAACCACTAAGAGTTAAAATTAAAAGAGGTGTACCTCTGTGGGGTTGCAGTAGTGGGAAGGGGTAGGCAGGGAACTGCTATTGTTTGAGGTGAGTCTTTTAGTATTTAATTTTTAAAAACTATGCGCGCACATTACTTTCATAAAAGGAATAATTAATTTACAAAGATAATACATGTAAAGTGCTTAGCATAGTGCTTGGTGCAGTGCCTAATAAATGCTAGCCATCATTACAGAACTAGAATAGATGACAGAAGTGCATTTGTCCATTCCTTTGCTTTTTGCCAGCATAACTACCTAAACTCCCCTGGAAAACTAGCCACACTTCAGGGTAGACAAACTATTGCCAAAGTTCATGGACTCTGCTTGCATTAACTAGTCCTATGACAATGGTCAGGCCATTCTCTCAGAGCCCATAACAACCTCTGTAAATCCCACTGCTGTCTTGTGGATTCTAACTCATAGAGAGCCTGTAGGGCAGAAGAGAACCATCTTCTAGAGTTTCCGTGGTTCTGAGCTCTGTCTCTCTCAACACTTTACTATGAATCAGGTGGAGTTTGCAGAGCAGATTATAGTTTTACATTCGACAATTCATGCACGTTGTAATTAAACTCATCCATTGCATCCCCTTGAACACACCCCCGCTGATCCCACTTCCACCCTCAGGTTCCTGTTGTCATCTCTCTTTCTTTTCCAACCCACTGAACTTTGTTCTTGGGTAAAGGCTGCCCTTTTGATCTTAAATGCTTGGTGATTCTCATGTAGCGGTGTGTTCAGTTTCAGACCTGAAGGGTAAGGACCTGATCAGTAAGCCTGGACTCCTTTATTATCTTAATTTCAGTTCTAAACTTTATCCCACTCTTTTCAGGACCTTCTAATGTGATCTTTTTCAGAGCAGGTGGTGACCAGGCACCATCTAGTTCTGGTCTTAGGGTTCCGGAGACCGATGTTTACGTGGTTCATTAGACTGAACGTTTTCGCGTGTCTTTTGATTTTTTTGGGAACAGTTTTATTAGGCTGCCAGAATAGGGACTGAGGGGCAGGGAGCCGGGGGCTGGGGTTGTCTCTCCAGATGTCTGCATAGGATTACAACAAAGGAGTTGCAAAGAACTCAGGCACACTAATTAGACACCTATGGGAAAATCCAGAACTGAGCATGCTCAGACCCAAGTCACCTAGGCCCGGGTGGGAGGTCCAATCCGGGCCCACACACAAAGCTAGGCATCAGCAATATTACATCTCACAGGTGGGCCTGAACTCAGCCAATAAGATCAGCCAATATATTCAATCACACCTCTCCAGCCAGAGGAAAGAAAAGCCTCATTTTGTCTTGTCTTGTGCACACCCAAGTGACCCAAAGAGACAGTGCAGGCCAGGGTGCAACCGCCCAGCCTGGGCCGTAACTCCCTCGCAGGCCTTTCTTTTAGGGAGTTCTCTTGTGATTTCTGAGCTTTTGGCCCCTAGGATTTCCCGTGAATACCTGAAACTTCCCTTTTTCTCTTAAAAGTCAGGAGGCTTTACCTAAGTGCTTCTGTCTCGTGAATTCTTTCAGCTTTGCAAAACAACATCCGAGGTAAAAAACACTCCAGAAGCCTAACAGTTTTATTGGCACTTCATTCACATATCAAAAAGTTCAATCTTATCAAGAAGTGCAATCATCACAATCAATTTTAAAACAGTTCTTTTTTGTACTCATGTTATTAGTGTAATTATTATTTTAATTATGGCAAAATATACACAACAAAACTTTCTCCAACTCAACAATTTCTACAAGATAATCCAGTGTCATTGATGATACTCTTCATGTTGTGCAACCATTATTGATATTCTCTTCCAAATTATTCCACCATCATTAACAGAAACTCCATGCTCCCTAAGCAAAACCTGTTCCTCATTCACCCATGGTAACCATCGGTCTGCTTTGATATCATCTTTTAGTAGTTTTCTTGACAGAAAATTCACATCTTATGCACTTCAATAATTAAGTCACTTTTTAAAAGAGTTGTTTTATATACATCATCACAATCTGTTCTAGTGCCACCTCCCCATTCCTGCATTCCTTGGGTGCTTCCCAATTCCCTTCCACTCTGCTCCCTCATCCCTGATAAACTATTGTATCAATTATATTCTCTATGCAGCCATTCCTTCTGTGCTCCGTAAACTGGGAAAGCTAACAGAATCTTTAAAAACCAAAAACAAAATGAAACAGAAGAAAAATATATAAAGATAAAAATAAAGAGAAAGAAATAAAAGACCACCAACAATATTTGAAAAGATGGAGTAGAAATTTTTATCATGGACCAAGTGAGAAATATTTAAGCCTTGAGCAAATTGGTCAACTGTATTATACAATGGTTAAATCTATCATAATCAAGTTTATAGTCATCTCTGTCTGAGTCTGATAGGCTTTTTGAGTCCCTCTCCTGTGGACAGAGGGTATCTTCCAGAGTCTTAATCTGACTAGACACTCTGCAGTTAGGTTTTGTGCCCCCACTGTCATCCATAGTGTTCCACAAATTGGGTGTTCACAATTTCAGCTCTGATATTTTTCGTTTCATCATATTTCTTCAATGTGGACTTAGTTGACGCCTGACTTGATTGCTGCTTGTTTCAATGTAAGCTTTTACGATCTCAAACACGACTCCGAGTGATAGCAGGGCACCACCTGCTTTCTTCACTGTGCTGTACTGTAGCCTCCCTACCTTCAGGGTCCTCTTCATGAAGGTGAGCATTGAGCAGGCCATGTTATAAGAACTAACTGTTCTTGCATTGGGGCTCGCATGAAGGGAGGGCCTAGACTCCATCTGTTTGTCCCCAGGTTATGAACAACTTTGGCATTAAGATGGTGACAAGAACAAAAAATAATAACAAGTACAAATAAAAACCGAGAACAACAATAAAACCCCCAAACAACTCCTCTCCCCCCCAAAAAAGTCCTAAAATAAAACAAACAGAAAGGGAAAACATTGTGAAAAGTGATGTACGAGCCCCAATAAAATGAGTTAATTAAAAAAAAAAAGAAAAGAAAGGGAAAACATTGTCAATCATTCTCCTGGGGTATAAGGAAATTGGATTGATAATATCAATAATTTACCCGATGACATAGTACTTGAGGTACTGCTTATAGGAGTTTATGCGATTTTAGTCCTACTGTGAGCTGCAATCCATGAGCTGTTGCTTCGTACAGATTAGTTTCTTAATTGATTGAGCTCTGTTTACAAGGAGATAGGGATTGGTGCTGGGGGAAATTTACTGTAGCATTTCTTACAAGGGTGGATCTTTGCCTATGAGATGAATACCTGTCATCTTAATGCAAGGGGAGTATTGAGATACTGTTTATGGTGGTTCTGAGTCCCTTTTCATTGGACACGCATCAAGCTCAGGAACCCACCTAAGTCCAATGACTGCCATTTCCAGTTTTGGGGTGGCCATCTTTTGCTTCCTCTCCCATTGGGGAGTTTCAATCCTAAGTTCAAGGGCTACAGGACTTCTGAGACAGGGCCCGATTTGTTCAGTTGGGCTTCCATGTAGACTCCTTCTGGTGTGGCTCTTGGGGATGCCATGTACGGTTGGAGTCTAAAGTTCAAGCTTCATGCGTGACGTAATTCCCTGAGGATTGGGTGAAAATTTACTCAGAGTTTCTACTCAGAAACATAGAACCAGATTTATTCTATTCTTGGGTTCCCTGTAATTATTACCCAGCATCCCTTCCTGATGTGAGATTGCTCCTCTTCACTTACCCACCACACCCACCAACAGAAGGATCAGTGCCTCATCAGAGATGCAGATGCTCCCCTCCCCTGGTATTGATTTTTCCAGTAAGGTTCTCCTCTCACTCCTGTGAACAGCCTGTCGATTTGTTACAGCCTGGTTGCAATGTTGTACAGCATCAAGTGAGTAGTCTACTTTCTTCTCCCCCTTCTTGAAGGAGGGACCCCAGCCGGCTCCGTCCTTCATGGGCGTTCTTATGAAGTGCACATGATTGGGGGTGATGATTGGTAGACAGTCTACCCTTTTGTTTGACAATTGATCGGTAATTGTTGTCAAATTGGTGTTTCTCCCTAAAGTGCCTTTTGATTTTTGTCACTCTTCCTTCTATGGAAGGTGAGGGATGAACATGAGATTTTGTTGTTGTTAATTTAAGCTTTCGATTGTGAATTCGTTTTCTACTTCAGTTCCTCATTCTTGCACTCAACAATTTAAATAATGAATCAGACCTCCCAATAGCCTGTCATGCTCCCTCTCAGTTTTTCCCTCTTCTCTTTATTGTGTTCTCCTTGATTAAACTCTAGTTAACATCTGTCTACCCTCTACCCCACTGTTTCCCCTTCCTTCCCAGTCCTGCCCACTCTTGGTAGCCTTCCAAGTCTGTTCCTTTTGAGATGAAAAACCTTTCCCTTGATTCTTGGCTTTTATAATAGTGACTTCATACAATATCGGTCCTTTTTTGATTGGCTAACGTCACTCAGCATTATTCACTGCCATTGAGTGGATACTGACTCAGAGCGACCCTATTGGGCAGGGAGAACTGCCCTCGTAAGTGTGACTGTGACCCTTATGGGGAAGTCAAAAACCCCGTCATTTTCCTGTGGAGTGTCCAGTGGTTTTTAACTGCTGCCCAAACCATAACCGCCATGTCTCCGAATCCATCCATGTCACAAGGCGTTTCACCATGACTTTTCAGCTATGTGTGGTATTGGATTGTGTGTGCCAATGTTTCTTTATCTCTTCTTTCACTGATGGGCATTTAGGCTGTTTCCATCTTCTGGCTGTTGTGCATAGTGCTGCAATGAATGTGGGTGTGCATATTTTTGTTTGTGCTGACGTTCTTATTTATTTAGGGTGTAGACCAAGTAGAGACCTGGCTGGGCCATTTGGTATTATTATGCCCAGCTGTTTGAGCAAGTGCCATGCCACTTACTTTCTGTGGTTGCTGGTGAGGTTTACAGACTCACCAGTGGTATAAAAGGATCTCCAATCTCTCCATAAACCTCCCATGCCTTTATTGTTCTCATTTTTTCGAACTTTGCTCTCTATGTTACTTTGGCGTTTGGATTTTCATTTCTGATTGTGATCATTTCTTCATAATGGACATTGGCTGCCTGCATGTCTTCTTTGGTGAACGATCTCTTCACATCTTCTGCACATTTTTTTTTCTTTTTGGGCATCACTGCCCTCTCGTGGGAGCTACCCAGACTTACTCCTGGAGAGCTGCTGCTGGATCTGAGCCGCTAAGCTGGTGGGCTGCAATCCCGCACTCAACCACTGCACCACTGGGGCTCAGCCCTTCTGCTCATTTTAAAGGGGAATTATTAATCTTTTTCTTGGTGAGGTGTTGCATTTTCTATAGATTATAGAGATGAGTCCTTTGTCTGATGTATCATTGCCATTTTTTTTCCCCACTCAGTCTGTGGGTTCTTTTTTGCCCTCTTTTGATGAAGTGCTTTTATACAGAAGAGTTTATTTTTATGAGGTCTCCGTCCTTTGTTTTGTCTTCAGGTGTAAGTGTGGCTTTCCTTATGTTTGGGAGCCTGCGTACAGGGTGTTTCAGGGCTGCCATGTTTGTGTCAACGAAGCTTGCTGGAACAGGGGTTGACCTGTTCACCAGAACAACTCAAAGCCACCAGCTGCTTTCTGGAAGAAAGATGAGGCTTTCTCTGCTCCCGTAAAGAATTCAGGCTCAGGAACCCGCACGGACGGTTCAATTCTACCCTGTCCTATTGGCTCACCATGAGTTGAAATCTACTTAATGGCTGTGAGGTCTTTCGTTGTTCTTGTTCTTTACGTCTGCCCCTATTTTTTTTTTCACTGATGGTCTTTATAATTCCAGGGCTTCCATTTATGTCTTTGATACATTTTGAGTTCATTTTAATATAGAGAGTGAGGTATGGAGCCTGTCTCATTCCTCCACAGACAGAAATGCAATTTTGCCAACACCACGTGTTGGTGAGACTATCTGTTTTCCAGTTAATGTATTTTGTCCCGTTGTAAAAAAAATTAGTGGTCTGTAATACATGAATTTATTTCTGGTTCACTGTTCTGTTCCACTGGTCTACGTATCTATCTGCACTCTTCCCAGATTTTTTTTTTTTTACTTTGGCTGTGAAGTAGATTTTGAGGTCAAATGCGAGGCCTCCCACTTTGTTCTTAAGTAGCAGTTCCTGAGCTTTTAAGGTCCTCCCCCACTTCCTAGCCTGTACTCATCAAATCAGCATGTAGAGTAATGTCTTTGGGAACTATGTATTCCAATTATCCTTGCTGTCCCCTGAGTTATGGAAGCATGTTCAAGAGAGGGAAGCCTCATGGAGAGCCCTGTTGAATTTGAACCATCAACTTGCAGTTAGCAACTACTCCACTGCGTTGCCAAGACTCTTTACAATGAGCACAAGAATACAGACCAGCAGGGACAATCCTGGATACAATCGCCACCATGGGAAAGTTGCTCTGACAACATTCTTTCTATTTTTTTTTTTTGCGTATTGAATGATATCCTCCTTCAAAGATCCACAGCCTGATCTTTGAGTACTCTACTACCTTTTATGATAAAAGGAACTTCGCAGGTATGATTATCATTTTTAAAATGGGAGCGTGTGCTGGTGGGCCTGGGGCAATCATCACTGTCCTTATAATAAGGATTCGGAGCCTGTGGAAAGTCGGGACAACAGAAGTCTGTGCTCCAGATGGAGGAAGGGGCACACAGAGTCAAGGATACAGGGCACCACTGACATCTGCAAAAGACAAGGAAGCATTTCTCCTTTCAGAACCTCAGGAGGAAATAGCCCAGCTGATCCTTGTCTTTAGCCCATTGGAACTGATTTTAGATTTCTGATTGCCAGAACCCTAAGGGAAGACAGTTGTTATCTGAAGCCTCAAAAGTTGTGATAATTTATTACAGCAGCAGTAGGCAAAACCAATAAAGCCCTTAACAAATGAGCAAAAATTCTCTTTCTCTTTATCCTCCACCTTCTCAAACAACATATGCTAAGTCTGACAACCAGGGTCTACCTGGGAAAGGTATTTGTCCCTGAGTGGTGTGACTTGTGTCACCTTTCACAGAAGTTTTGCATCTTGGACAAAGAGTTCCAGAAAGAGTGTCCCAGAGGCCCAGAGCATGGCTTTTGTTCATACTTGTCTTTTCAGTGCTAAATGTCCTCGTATTCAATTATTGCTGAAAGAATGAATGAGCAAGTGGCTAAATACATAAATTAATAAATGACTGAGGAGGGACCCCAGATTCAAAGACAGATTCCATCACCCCTCATTAGCCAAAGATATTTAATACCCCTACCTGTTGAGAAAGTCTTCTTGCTGCCTAATTGAAATCCCCCAAGCTGAATTTTAAATTCTGTCTTTTAAAAATTTTATCCTCTATGGATTTAGTGAACATCTGGCCATCCACCAACATCTATTAAGTTACTCTTCGTTTTCTTGTTTTCACATGAAATAGTCCCAAGTCTGTTAGCTAGTCATACCTGTGTTTTTGTTTTGTTTTGCCAGGGTCGGTTTCCATGTGGGCTCTCCAACCAAATGAGATGAAAATAGGGCAGGGACGGTGTGGCATATTCTGGTTCTCTAACCTTTGCGCACATCTGTCTGGGGCACACCTTTAACAGCATCGACTGCTAACTGAGGGGCTGGAGGCTGGAGTCCCACCCAGAGAGCTCCCTCAGAAGAAGGCTTGGGGATCTAGTTCTACAAAATCAGCCACTGGAAACTCTGTAAAGCACAGGTCTAGCCTGGCACACCTAGGCTCCCCATGAATCGAAGCTGGGTTATCAGCAACGGGTTGCTGCCGCTCTTCAACTGGCCAACCGCAGAGCCAGGTAAGGGACAAGAGGGAAACGGTAGTGTGGACGGACGACATCAACCTGACCACTTCAGTACAGAGTGGATTCTTCCATCTTTGCGGCCAGCAATGTGCTCAGAGAACACATAACCATCTGAGCCACAAGCAGGGCTGGGTCTTCCTCCAGGGACCATGTCATCTCTGCAAAGGCAACACAGGTACAAACCGAGCTTTTACCTTCTAGAAAACCCAGATTCCAAGCTGGGTTCTCTCAGTTCTTTTTTCTGTGATCTTGGTCATGCCAAGCCTCTGTCAACATGAGGATCATAACCTGAGACATGAAGCGCCTAATGGTGTTTTTGAGAGTCTAGATGAGAGCCTCTGAGTGGCTCTTTTCATTGTGGCTGATGCACAATGGGTGCTTGCTGAAGGTGAACGGTTCCTGTGAAGGCACGGGGGAAGGGATGGCTCAACTTCTTCTCCTTCTGTATCAGGCTCATTAATGTGGGGACCAAGGTTAGACAAGGTCATCCTCAACAAGGGACGCCAGAGCTCATTCACTCCTCCCAGATGCCCATCTTTTGTTCCCGGAGTCTCTCTGTCTCTCTGTGTAAGGGAACAACAAATCCACAGACTCGACATTACAATACAGCATGGAAGGGGGTTCTGGAGTGGCTTGGCGATGAGGAGACTTGGTGTGAATAGGTGCTCAATAGGAAGAGGTAATGG
The DNA here is from genome assembly GCA_004026705.1 of Nesogale talazaci. NCBI lineage: Eukaryota > Metazoa > Chordata > Mammalia > Afrosoricida > Tenrecidae > Nesogale > Nesogale talazaci. The sequence continues at coordinate 90,999 of PVJH01006452.1, forward strand.
CATCCCCCGGAAAAGCAGCCGAACGTACCCAGGCACAGAATGTGAAGCAGCGTGACAGGTTCAGAGAAATGTAGGAGGGAAATCTTAAGAGTAATTCATCATATTTCCAGGTCTCCGCTTGCTAAATATATGCTGGGATTGTCTGCTTGGCCTCCTTGGAATGGCATCGGATGGCGTGACCACATGACCATGAGTCACGTGGCAGACATCACCGGTGTCACAAGCCAGCATGACTTGTTAGAGACACGAGCCCTAAAGAGTTCTCTTTCCATCTGTCACAATGACAGTACTTGGGAGGGGGGTGGGGTGGGGGCCGCTTTGTTCATCACTTCTGGAGGGTGGAGCTGGAAAGCAGAATCTGTAGGCTGTGTTCTGTGTGGCATGGCACTGGTCATGAAACCAAGCATTTTGTTGTTTCATACCAGTAAGATTTTTGAGGTAGTTTGTTACCAGAGCATAACCTAGCCTAAGCTGATTTGATAAGATGAATGTAGTGTGGAAAAAAAATAATAAGTGTCTTTTCTCCCCTTCCTCACCTAAGACCTCCTAAACACACAGTAGAGGTAGAATTAATAAACTTTGAGGAGAGTTTCCAATGGGAGGATCAAAAATTAAGTCCGTCAATATGTGGAAAGTGGAGGTTCCCTGCAACTCTTTGCCTGAGGGCAGGAAGGGCTTGTTCGATATGGCCGTGTTGATTCTCCTGGACACCAACTGTTCTCTGAGTTTGTGCTCAGTGGTGGTGGGAGTGAGGACACAAGATGACCCTAATAATCACGACTCTTTGTGCAGTCCTCATGCTCTCACGTGTTCCATCTCTCTAACATGCCACAGCCACCCAGAGAAGTCTGTGTCATGATCAGGGATGGTGGACAGAGGCAGGAAGAAGAGGCCAGAAAGGCCACATTGTGAAAGATCTCACAAGTAGTAAATTTTGGAGAAAGTATTTATGGTGTGAGGACACCAGCTCATGAATCCTTTCAGTTCAGCGGCACCCTTCCTCCCCTTGTTTGCTTTGTTGGGAAGAGTTCGGCTAGCATTTCTATACGTGTCCAGAAACAGAGAGACTTTGATCTACCTGGGTGATAGCTTCAAGGTCAAAGTATGGCAGGTAATAACCCATGAGCAGAGTCTCTTCAGCCATTTGCTCTTTCCTCATCAGAAGGACGATGAGGAACATTAATCACAGTGGCCATCCAAAGTCTCTCATTCAGATGCGAAAGTCCACTGCTTCGCACCTACATAAGCACACTTTAGCTTTGACTAGCATTTCTTTTTGACTCTAGAGCCTCTGCTCATGCTGGCAGACCCTGAACCAGAATGTCCTCCCTCCAGACTTCTTCGGGCTGGAACTTACTCATCCTTTAGGGTCCAACTCCAGTGCCTCCTTTTCCACAAGTCTTCCTAGGTTACCTGGAACAGCCATGCTCCCCTGGTGCACATTTCTTATACGGTTCCTATGATAGTATGCTTCTTATGATGGCTAATAATGAGCACATCTGACTTTATCACTCAAACATAAGTTCTTCAGCCACAGAGAGCCTCACTTCATCTTTTTTTCATTCTCCAGAGTACTTCGAAATCTGCCTCCCAATGGATGAGCTTTTCTTAAATGTTCTTTAAACATCACTAGAATATAGAATGTGCTAGCGTTGAAAGCCCCAAGTTCTGGTCATTGTTTAAACCCTATGTGTCATAAATCCTATAGCTTTAGGTAAATTACATTGCTCCCTTGGGCCTCAGCTGTCTCTTCTGTAAAATATGAAGGTTGGATGACATTAATAAGCCCTATTCTTAACCTAGGCAATAGAATCAATATATATCTATGTGTAACGTCTATGGAGATGGTAAAACGTGTTGATCAGATTCTTAAATCTGGTGTCTTGGGATTCAAAAAGTTTACAAATATCTTGCAAAATTTAGAAATTCCTTAGAAACATAACTTTCTGTCAAACTATAGCATTCTTTTAAAAAAATAATTTTATTGGGGGCTCTTACAACTATTATAACATTCAATACATCATCTGTATCAAGCACATTTGCACACATGTTGTCACATTCATTTTCAAACATTTTCTACTTGAGCCCTTGCTATAAGCTCCTCCTTTTCCCTCCCCTTTTTTTTTAATGAATCATTTTATTGGGAACTCACCTCACAGTCCATACATACATCAATTGTATGCAGGCCTCATTGGCACACTTGTTGCCATCATCACTCTTAAAACTTCCTCCCTCTACCTAGGCCTCCAGTTCCGGCTCCCCATATTTCCCTCCCCCCCATGAACCTTTAATAATTTACAAATTCCTATTGCTTTTTCATATCGTACACTGTCCAATGTGTCCCTTCACTCACTTCCCTGTTGGCCTTGCCCCCAGAGAGGAGGTTTATGTAGATCCCTGAAATTGGTTCCCCTTTTCTACACCATCCCTTCATCCTCCCAGTATCACCACTCCCATCATTAGTCCTGAGGGAACATCTATCCTAAATCCCCGATGTTTCCAACTCCAGTGTACATCCCCTGCTCCAGCTGGACTTGTCTGGTAGAACCAGGAACATGATAGTGGGTGGGAGGAAGCATAGGAGAAATAGAGGAAAGATGCATTTTTCATTGTTACTACACTGTATTTTAACTGGCTCATCTTCTCCCTGCAACCCTTCTGTAAGAGGATGTTGCTTCACCTATTGATGGGCCTTGGGTCGCCAATCTGTACTCCCCCTTATTTATAGTGATATAATTTTAGTTCTTTGATGCCTGACACCAGCTATAGCATTCTAAGAATCCTTTTTTTTAAAAGCCATAAACCAATGGACCAGAACAGAGAGTACAAGAAGGCCCATTCTTAGATGGCCATTTGATTTTTGCCCAAGGTTTCAAAGCTTAGGGAGAAAATTTTTCAATAAGCTTTACTGAAAAACTATTGACTTTATCCTTCCCTCATGTCACACAAAAATCAATATAAGATAGATCATATTGTTAAAAACAAAACCAAAAAACTAACATCCTGAACCCATCATTAGTTATCAGGGGTATGCAACCTAAGACCATAATGAGTCATCACTATTCATGGCTAGAAAGATTAAAATTTTTGGGGAAAAAGATGATACCATCGAATGATGGCAAAGATGGGGTAGAAGTATAATTCTTACATCATACCATTTGCAACTACTTTGGGAGAAGTTTTGGTAGTTTTTAAAGAAAACTAAATGCACACCTACCTTCCTGTTGCTAGAGGGTGTCGGGTTAGGCATAACTCATAGTGACCTGTTGTACAACGAAGTAACCCTGCCCCGTCCTGCACCACCCTCACCATTGTTTCTGTGTCTAAGTCCATGGCTGCAGCCCCTGCGCAAGCCCATCTCACGGAGAGCCTCCTTCTTCTTCTGTTTCTTTTTAAAAACACTTGAAAGGAATTTTCTGTCTTTAATGCTTTGTAGTTTTCAGCATGCAAATAATTCAAATAATTCTGTTAGATTATCTATAGATATTTGTTCATGGTATTGTAAATGATCATTTAGACATGTTCTGCATTTATAGTATTTTTTTACATTACTTTAAAAAATCACTTTACTGGGGGCTCACACAACTCATCAAACGCCATCCATCCATCCATCCATGGTATGCAAAGTGCACTTGTATATTTGTTACCATCCTCATTCTCAAAAATTCTCTTTCTACTTAAACCCTTGGTGTCGGTTCCTCATTTTTCCCTCGCTCGTGAACCCTTGGTAATTTATAAATTATTATTTTGTCTTATCGCACACCGTCCGATGTCTCCCTTCACCCACTTCCCTATTGTCCATATCCCAGGGAGGAGATGATAAGTAGATCCTTGTACTCGGTTTCCACTTTCTCCTCCACCTTCCCTCCACCCTCCTGGTGTCGCCACTCACACCTCTGGTCCTGAAGGGTTCATCTGTCCTGGATTCCCTATGTTTCTGGTTCCTCTCTGTACCACTGTACATCCTCTGGTCTAGCTGAATTTGTAAGGTAGAATTGGAATCATGATAGTTGGGGGTGGTGGGGGTGGTGGTGGGAGAAAGCATTTAAGAACAAGAGGAAAGTTGCAAATTTCATCGTTGCCACACTGTACATTGACTGGCTCATCTCTTCTCTGTGACTCTTCTATAAGGAGATGTCACTTCACCTACAGATGAACTTTCGTTCCCCAATCTGTACTTCCCCTCATTTATAATGATATAATTTTTAGTTCTTTGATGCCTGATACCTGATCCCTTTGACACCTTGTGGTCCCACAGGCTGGTGTGCTTCTTCCGTGTGGGCTTTGTTGCTCCTGTGCTAGATGGCCGCATGTTTAAATTCAAGCCTTTAAAACTCCAGACACTATATCTCTTGATAGCCTGGCACCATCAGCTTTCTTCATCACTTTTGCTTATGCACACATTTATCTTCCATGATTGTGTTGGGAAGGTGAGCATCATGGAATGCCAATTTAATAAAACAAAGTGTTCTTGCATTGAGGAAGTACATGAGTGAAGGCCCAAAGTCCATGTGCTGCCTTAATACTAACCCTATAAGTATATGCACATAGATCTATTTCCCCATCATCATATATAAATATATTTACCTATTTACCTGCCTGTATTTAGACCTCTATAAATGTCCTTTGCCTCCTACTTCTTTCCTCTATTTTCCTTTACTTTCCTCTTACCCCATGATCATACTCAACCTTCATTTAGGTTTCAATAATTTCTCTCTGTTACATTACTCTTGATCAATTTCTATCTGGTCTGTCACACCCACCTTGCCACTGATTTTGGATCATTTGTTGTTCCCTTATCCCTAGGTTGATCTACACCACCTCCTTGCCCCCATCTGCCATGTCCCCCCGGAGCCATCAGTCCCATTGTTTTCTTCTCCAGACTGTTCATCCAGCCTTTCTTACCTAAATAGACTTGCGGAGATAATAATATGTCCCCCCCCCAAAAAAAAAACCCAAGAGATTGCAAGAGGAAGTGACAAAGCAAAATGATGGCAACAAAACAAAAACAATGTCCAAAAAATATATGAATAAGTAAAAAAATGAAAATAACAAAATAAAAACCTTTAAATAGTTCTAGGTCTGTGTGTTGACCTCCAGGTAGGCCCAAAGTCTATCCTTGGCACTCCTTTGGGAGCTCCGTGTTCTGTTCCCCCAGCTGCTGTGCTGCACACCCTAGCGTTTTCCCTTGATGTGGTGTGGTGGGGTCAGATAGGGAGCAATCCCGACCCTGCTTCTCCAGTGTCATCCCTGTAGGGCCTTGGGTCAGAGAGGGATGCCATGTTTCATAGTGGGGCCAACCATATGGTCTTCTCTGGGCAATGGCTATTCTGAGTTGGGATATTGTCCTCAAGGCTCAGTGGGCCAGGATGCACCCCACTCTTCCTTCCCTTCATTTGCTCTTGTGTGCTCTGATCAGGCATGTCCCTCTCCCTGAGCTGCAGCCTCAGTGCTGTCCTCCAAAGCAAACTCCCCTGAGGGGGAGGGGCCACTGTCCATGTAGTTGGGATTGGGGCCAGGTCCTCAGACCCCTCCACTGGAGAGCCTTCTTTTCCGCTGATCCTCTACTTTACCAAGTGTGATGTCTTTCTACCCACCTTAAAAAACAAGAACCCACAGTCATCTAGTCCAATGCTGACTCCCAGCAACCATATAGGACTGAGTTGGATTATTCCCTAGAATGTCTGAACCTGTAACTATTGATTAGCGCACACAGCCTCACCTTTCTCCCAAGGAATGCATGGTGGATTTGAACTGCTGACCTTGCAGTCAGCAGCCCAGTGGATATGCCACTCACCACCAGGACTCTTTCTACCTACAATAGAACATAACAATTCAAGGCATTTATCCAAGAACAATAAAAAGGCATATATCCACAGCATGACTTGAATAAAAATATTCAAAGCAGCTTTATTCGTTATAGTTCCAACTTTGAAGCAACCCAGATGTCTATCAATAGTAGAATTAATGACTACAGAGGAATACTAGCTAGCAATAAAAATAACCCAACTAGACAGGCATCAATGTGTTTGGCTCTCAAAAAAAAAAGTGAAGTGGAAAGACCTTACACTAAAAAGCACATAAAATATTCATATAATCTGGAAGAGGTAAAAGAAGTAGACTGTGATTACCTCTGAGGGACAAGGGAAAAACAAATCCTACAGCCATTGATTCGATTCGAATTCATAACAATCCTAAAGTAGAATTGCCCTCTTGATTTTCCAGAGAATTTAAATCTTCATGAGAGCAGAAGGGCTCATCATTCTACTTTGGGGGAACTGGTAGATTTGAACCACTAACCTTTTGGTTAGCTCTCAGTGCTAACCAATTAGGACACCAGGGCTCCTTGTGGGATGGCACTGAGTGTTGAAAACAAGGATTAATTATAAGGGCATTTTTTGGGATGATGTCAGTGTTCTGTGTCTAGAGAAAGTGTGGGTTACTTGGGTATGTACATGAATGCTACTTTTAAGATTTATGCATTTCATTGTATGTAAACGCTACTTCCAAAAAGGTCAACCAACTAAATCAAAAGAAAAAAAAATAGAATCAGAAGCAAAAATTCTAGGGATGTGATGTTGAGGTATTTAAAAGTCTGCAAAGTACTATGAAATGGACCAAAAACATCAGCTAGATTGATGGAAAGCAGAAAGTGGCTAGATGAGATCTGTACTGGTTAATTTTAATGGGTCAACCTCGCTAGATTTAAGGTGCTGCCACAAGGTGATTACATGTGATTAGATCCATTGGCCTTGGGCAGAGAGATGATTTTTTTTTTTGGCATCACTGCTCTCCGGTGGTGGGAGTAGGAGGCCCAGCCCCACAGCTGGAATTGAACCTCTGTCCCAGTGGGCCACAGTCCCGCGCACAACCACTACACCACCGGGGCTCAGCCCCAAGATGATTTTTTTTTTATACTGTGTCATTACCGTGCTTCCCTCACTGCCACGGAGTGGATTCCAACTCAGAGGGTCCTGTGGTAAGGTGACCAGATGTCCTGCTTTTAAACAATTTGCCCTGCGGTGTTGTAAAATCAAATAAATATATTACAATACTATTTCTGTGTTCTATGAACATTTTTGTTGCTCCATAGAGACCACATTTTTAATCAAGAACCACTCCCCCCCCCCCCCCCCCCCCCCCCCCCCCCCCCCCCCCCCCCCCCCCCCCCCCCCCCCCCCCCCCCCCCCGTCCTTATCCCTGATCAATGGTGTCCCGCTTAAAATCTGGTCACTTTACTTATGGGACAGGGTAGAACTTCCCCCGTTGAGACTGTAACTCTTTATGGGAATGGAAAGTCTCATCTTTCTCCTGGGGGTGACTGGGGGGTTTGAACTGCTGACCCAGATCCACTCTCTGTACAACAAAACAAAATACACCCCTCCCCGTCACCCGCCCCCGCCATTCTCACAAGTGTTCTTATGCTAGAACCACTTTAAGTTGTGGACACTGTCAATTCATCTGGTCAAAGGCCTTCCTCTCTCACAATGTATTGTAATCTACTCTACTCTAACGCAAATAGCCACAATGAACTCAAGCCTATCAGTGTTGATCACGAGGAAGGTACCAGACCAGGCAGCATTTCATTCTGTTATAGATCAGGTTACCAAGAGTCAGAGTCATTTGACAGCAAGTACCAACAAAAAATTCAATGTCATTATCTCCTATGTGATATTTTCTTTTGGTTTTCTTTTTTTTTTTGGGGGGGGGGCAATCATTGTCCTCTGGTGGTGGGAGTAGGAGGCCCAGCCTTTGCTCCTGTGGAGCTGGAGTTGAACCTCCATCCCAGTGGTCCGCAGTCCCACGCACAACCACTACGCCACCGGGGCTCAGCCTTGATCTTTTCTATATTATAATCACTTTCTATAAATCCACTGTCATCATGTTGACTCAGGCTCATGATGACCCCACATGTAATCTTGTAATGTGATGCGCTGCAATGCAGTTGTATCACTATAGAGTGGATCCTAAACCTAATCACTTCTGAATAGAAACTAGAACAGGCAGAGATGCGCACAACATGGAGTTTTCTACTCCTGTAAAGAATTACGGCCGCCTCAGAGACATACAGGGGCAGACTTTAGAGAGATGTTCACAGAAGCAATCAATGTGCTGAGATCCTGGTTTGGCCGGGATTAAACTCTCAGATTGATGTTCTTTAAAGTTGCTTGCCAGTGGCGTATTTCTGTTATGGCAGCATTAGTTAACTAAGACAAGCAAGTACAGCCAAATGCCTACTGTAGAACCTAAATGGCAGGTCATTTATTATACAAGTCTTCTTATTTTTATTATTTTTGAAACTTTTCACCAAAAATCTTGGGGAGAAAAATCTGTCAATCAAAAAAAAATCAACCAATTTATCAATAAGTAATGGATGAAGAGGAAGTTTTTTCCAGACTTCATTTATTTGATTTTTCCCTGTGTCATTATTTACTTTACAAATGTCTTCAAATTGAACTGAATTTTAACACTTGTGGCCTACCTTAGCCTCATCCCCAGTAATAATAACTGTGAAAGCATAAGTGTAATGTGTTAATTCTATTTTTACAGTACAGACAATATGGATTCCTATAAGCTTCTAAATAGGAACTGAAACATGTTTACTGATAGGTCATGTAAAATAATTTTATATATCTCCCAGGTATATGTTTCACATCTGGGCGTCCAGAGTTGTTTGGCGGACAAGAATTACAAGTGGAGTATGTGGTCCGGGACCCCAAAAAACAAAGCAATAGCCCCCAAAGTCTTTAAGAGGAAAGCTAGAAGAGCCTGAGCAAGGAAGGAGGGGCAGCCTGCGATTCATCCTCTTCCTATTCTGGGCTGGACACAGTGGCCCGGCAATGTTCACAGCAGCCACCACCCCAAGGGAGGCCAGGACAGAAGTCATGGGCGACACACGGGTCAGTGGCTTGTCCCCTTGCTCAAGACAAGTGAGGAAGAAGCTCTTTGAAACCACCAGAGCACGCTTCCACTGGAGACAGTCTAGGATTTGAAGTTCTGCACAGGCTTTGAATAGAAGGAAAATACATGCACAACCATACACACACAACCACCTCATCCCAGGGTTCCGCCTCCCTCCCCTACCCACTTTCCACTCTCCACCCTCCACCGAATCCCCATTCCACCTTCTCTCAATTGTCAATTAAAATAAACAGCCTTGTATTCCACGGGCTGGCTCCAATCTATCTTGGCCCGGTGGATACGTACAGATTTGTGGCAGTGCCTGAAAGTCCTTGATCAACCTTTTTAATATCTGAACAAAGCAATCAAACCCGATAAGATCTAGTGAAGGCAAGATCACTCTTCTGTCCCTGGGATGGAAGCTTATTAGTCTGTGGCCCACATCATCAGAGTTATTGTGCCATGTTAAATTTATTGGTACTATCTCACCTCATTAAATACTTAAATAGACCTGACAGGACAGAAAAACGGGCTTTTTAATTTTTTTACCCCCGATCCAAAGGAAGCTGGTGTTCCCCTGTCCCTGTTCACCTCGCCTACAGCTGTGGGCAAAGAAGTCAAGAAAGAAGGGGAGGGAGTGGGGGCTTCACACTGGCTGTTTCGGAGAGTCCCCGGATCCTCTTTCCCCATCCTGGCATGGGCTGCAAACCAGAAAGACAGCTGGGACGTGTACACCTTTCCCAGGGAATGGGGGTGAGAAGAGGTAGCGAGGACACTTCGCACAGCTTCCTTTTTGCTGAGTCACCCAAAGCTGACTTCCTGAGAGGAGCCTTGTCAATCATCCCAGGGATAAAGGTCAGGATGACTGAAGGGAGAAGGGGTAATGCTAGGTACTCATATGCATGTGTGTGTGTGTGTGTGTGTGTGTGTATGTATGTGAGGGGGCGGGAGGAACAGAGCAAAGCCATGAACTGCAGTCCATTCTCCAGCAAGTCGCCTTGGGAATGAGGGTTGTAACCTGGGCCAAATCAGAGGCCCCGAGATCCAGAACTTGAAAGGCAGCCTGGAGGGCACTGGTAAGTGAGGAGGGAGGAGATGTGGGTGGTGGCATTTGGTCCTCGCCCTTTTCCTAGCCTTCCTCATGTCCATGCCTCGTGTGTGTGTGTGTGTGTGTGTGTGTGTGTGTGTTGGTGGGCAGAGTAGAGATTCAAGAACTGGAGAAACTTTACAATTCTTTAAGGAGTTTCATCCAGAGGTGGATGATAGTCCCTCATTTATCAAGCCAATTTCCTTCTCAGCCAAGGTGATTGGGGGCCCATTCTCCCTGCATTCCCTTCTCCTCCTCCTATCTCTACCTGCAGAGAAGGTCTCTTTTCTCCAGCTGTTCCTCCCTCCCAGCCCAGCTCCTCGTTTGCACCTTGTTAATAAGGTGGGCAAAGGGCCAGGAAGCAACTCCCGGGTGTCTTCCGTTCCTAATGTCCTAAATGGCCATGACACTGCACTTAATCTCCGTTTTCGTGCAACCGCTGGCTGGTGGGACATCAGCAGGCTGAGACCCAGGGCCAGTGACAGTATCTTCCACAGCAGCCACCAGCCTCCCTGTAATGAGATGCCACTTGGTGCTTGCTGTCCCGCTGTGCCAGAGCTCAACGGACTTATGTAACTGTCCCCCCTGTTCAGAGCACAAGACTCTTTACAAGCTCTGAGCCTCCCAGTGTTAAAACAGCTATAATCCCTTGCCCCCGCTGGGGGAGGGTGGGGGGTGGGCAGGCAGGCTGGGACCAGATGGGTTATCTATGGTATCAGCTCAGGATAGTGTGGAGCAGGTAACACCCAGCATTTGTGCGGACGCTTAGATGGCTGACATCTACCGACTGGGGAGCGTGGCTCTTTGCCATGTTTGAACGGTTCTCTCAGTAGACTTGGAGAGGTGGGATC